>OVBE01001810.1:0-34167 GCA_900406425.1 Iberis pinnata | reverse complement strand
AAGAACCGTAGAAGATAAGCAAAAAATGAAAGTATAGAATCGCCATAATATCGCCCTAATATCGCCTTCTCTGTATCTCAAATTGGGTTATCTGTTTCTTTTTTTCCTAAAATTATAATTATTGAAGTATTCACTTTCATAAAAATTAGTCATATGAGTTTGAAAAATCTATCTAGTTTATCCGTTTTAAATTTTACGTCAAATCAATTTTGTCTACATTATACTATGAATATATAAGTTTATTAACAAGTTGCTTACACAATCAAATTATGGAGGCTCTGAATATATATTTTGGTTTTTAGACGACGAGTCACCACCCATTTAATGTCTAGTGTTTAACTAAACATATATATATATATATATATATACTTATGATTCTGAGATTTAGAGATTAAATATATAATATAATTTATTTTCAATTATTGGTTAATTTGGTTACTAAAGATTTATATTATTATTTTTATACAAAATTATAATCTTACTTTCTCACAACTTCATAATTTTGCAAAAAAATTTGTTAAATATTCAAATTTAGAAAATAAAATCTTCAATTTGACAAATAAATCATAATATTTTGAAGTAAAACTATTAAAATTTTTAAATTTTAAAAAGCTAAAAATCTCAAAATAATGCCATTTAAATCATAAATATTTGTTGATTCAATCATTTTAATAAAAAATCAACTTTAACTATAGTTAAACACAAACATAGGGTACGGTGGCCACGAACCCACCGGAGATACCATGAATATGGTCTTTTTGAACTGTTGTGGTTTGAAAGAGTCAACAATTGTTCGACGCCTAAAAAGGATAACTCGAAGTTATTCTTTGGACATACTTTTTCTCATTGAAACCAAGAATCAAGATGACATAGTTCGAGATGTAGCATCTAGTTTGAAGTTTGATTCGATTTAATGTATTAAGCCAATAGGCTTGGGGTTACCTTTACTTTGGAATCGCAATGTAAGGGTGTCTTTCATTCCAATGGATTCTGACATGTTTGATTGTAAAATTTCTTACGAAGAAATTTCCTTTTATTACTCATGCGTTTATGGTCATCTGGTTCGACAATTTAGACATATTTTATGGGAAAAACTACAAAGACTAGCTCTAACTAGAAAGGGTCCATGGTTGCTTAATGGAGATTTTAATGAAATNGGGGGGGGGGGGGGGGGGGGGGGTGGCCAAGGTAACCATGGAGTTTAGTGGGTTTCTAGAATATGGTGCGAGTATGCGGTATTCAAGATTTACCGTTTTTTGGTAATAATATGACTTGGGTAAGTAAAAGATGGTCACATACCATTGAGAGTTGGTTGGATAAAGTTATGCGCAGCAAAGAATGGCGCGCCGAATTTCCCACCTCTAATACTACATATCTGGATATGGTGGAATCCGATCATCGTCCTACCATTGTCTGCATTCGTAAGACGATGGATGTGGGTTACAAACAGTTTCTTACGATCCCCGGTTTGAAAATAAGGCGGGATTTGGGGATATAGTTCATAAGGGTTAGAATTTACACACTTCACAACGGGACTTGTTGGTTACGGATTGTATTGCCAACTGCCGTAAGGAGATTACGATTTGGCTTTCCCGCCATAATCAAAATTCACAATTCTAAATCAACTCTCTGCAGCGATCTATTGATGAGGGTTCACGAGATCCGTGTATCTCTACATCACAAATATGTGCGTTACATAAAGATTTGAATAAGGCGTACAAGCAAGAAGAGGAATATTGGCATCTTAAGAGTCGTAATCAGTGGTTGAAAATGGGGATCTCAACACAAATTCTTTTCACGCTATCACAAAATAGGTGTGCGTGGAATCGGCTTTTATCCCTGAGATCGGAGAGTGGTGATATAATTAGTATGCATCATAATTTGGATAATTTAGCTCAATCCTATTTTATGGATCTTTTTACGATCCAAGAGGAGACTAATATCCACTTGGTTTTTTCGAGTATAGAACCTGTTGTTTCCCCAGAGATGAATCATGACTTGACTAGTACAGTCCAAAATTCTAAAATTCTCGAAGATTTGCGAATTATTGGCTCGTCGAAGGCACCAGGTCCAAATGGATTCACTGCGCGTTTTTACCAATAGTATTAGGATATAGTAGGGCCATCGATTACCGCCAAAACTCGATAAACCCGAAACAATGAAGGATTTTCGACCTATTAGCCTCTGCAATGTGGTGTACAAGATTATTTCTAAGATTTTGGTTAACAGATTAAAGAAGTTTCTACCGTTACTGGTCTCCAAAAATGAAGCAGCATTTGTTCCGGGTCGATCTATTACGGATAATGTCTTCCTCGCCCATGAGTTATTTTACTCATTAAAGACAAAATCATCCATAAATACCAATTTTATGGCAGTCAAGACTTATATTAGCAAAGCGTATGATCGACTAGAATGGCATTTTCTTAGGGTTGTGATGAAAAAAGGTTTTTCTGATAAATGGATTGGGTGGATACTTCAGTGTGTGCCAACATTATCCTTCTCAGTCCTCATTAACGGGAGTCCCTCCGGTCGGTTTTTTCCACAACAGAGTTTACATCAAGGAGATCCACTATCTTCGTATTTGTTTATCCTTTGTGTCAATGCTTTGAGCTCACTCCTCACAAAAGCGACATATTTCGGGAATTGACAAGGCATTAAGATTTGGCCACGAGCTCCAACTATCAGTCATTTATTACTCGCGAAAGACTCTCTGTTTTTTGTCAAGACGAATTCTGCAAATGCTTCTAAATTGAAAGAATTTTTCGATCAATATGCCTAAGCTTCGGGTCAGCTCATTAATTTTGATAATTCTACCATTACCTTCGGGACTAAAGTATATGAACACACTCGCCTTTGTATCCAAACTATTCTTCGGATAGATAAAATAGGCGGGGGAGGAAAATATATGGGTCTACCTGAGCAGTTCGGGGCGCAAAATGAATGAATTATTCTCCTATATTATTGATAAGGTCTGAAGTCGTATATTTGGGTGGCAATGTCGATGCTTATATCCAGTAGGAAGGGAAATTCTCATAAAGAGCATTGCACTTGCCACCCAGATGCCGGTTTATTCTATGAATTGTTTCCGCCTACCAAACACCTTTTGTAAGGATATCAATAGTTTGATGGCTAAGTTTTGGTGGGGCGGTTCTGAGAACCACCGTAAAATGGCTTGGCTATCATGGGATAGGCTTCAGTATCCCAAAATCTTGGACGGCTTAAACTTTCGAAACCTATGCATGTTCAAGCAATCTTTACTGGCATGACAAGCTTGAAAAATACTCACCCGCCCGAGTTCATTGTTAGCCAAATTACTGCGGGCATGCTATTACACCGATGGTAGCTTCCTTAATGCTCGACCAAAAGTACGCTCGTCTTATGCTTGGCAATCGCTCTGTTATGGTAAGGAGTTACTTAAAAAAGACTTACGTGCTGATATCGATAATGGGGAATCAATTCATATTGGTTATGAACCTTGGTTATCGACAACGCCTCCAAGACCAACAAGAACTAGGATCAACTCTAAAAGCCTTCCTGTAACAAGTTTGTACGACCCTATTTCAAAACAATGGGATGAAACGACACTAACAAGGCACGTTCATGTGAGTGATCATGAGATGATCAGGAAATTATATACCCAGCCCAGATCGCTACTTATGGCATTATACTACCCATGGCTCCTTCACTGTACGATCCGCTTACCGTTTGGCTCTTTCTTCCGGGACTCTAGAACCTATAACTCCGCCTTCTTTATTTACAAAATCGGAGCTAGCAGTCAAAATCTGGAGGTTACCTATTGCTCCCAAGCTCAAGCACATTCTATGGAGGCTTAGTTTGGAATCCCTTCCAACAGGTTATAATTTAACCCGACGTGAAATCTCGAATCATTCGATTTGTCCTCGATGTTGTTTCTCTGATGAAACTAATGATCACCTAATTTTCACTTGCCCATATGGAACTGGCAGATGGCGATACTTAGGCCTCAACTCACCAGAGGTGTATGATCAACATGTTCCGTTGTTTGATAAATTGAATCATCTTTTTCAAGTTTATTCATGTAACTGATCTGATATGGAAGCTGGTTTGTTACCCTTCTGGCTTTTATGACATATCTGGAAATCTATAAATACACTGATATATAATAAAGTCACTTTGAATATTATTGAAGTTGTTTCCCAGACTCATCGGGATGTACATGAGTGGTTACAGTGCAACTCGGTTTCTACTAATGCCATTCTGACGACAAATCAGACATGGAGGCCTCCACCTCCTTTGTAGGTTTAGTGTAATTTTGATGCTTCCCACTGTTTGGGTACGACACCTTTAGGGCTGGGATGGATAATTAGATATTCTTTGGGACGATTTTTGCAAAGTGGTCATAGACGATTTGAGGTAGACATACAGTGAAGGAAGCAGAATTTTCTAAATTAATATGGGCGGTCCAATGCATTTATTACTTGGGATATACTAGTGTAGTCTTTGAAGGGGATAATGCGACTATTAAACGTCTTCTTAATTCAAAAGCTAATCATCGGCGATTTTATCATTATACTTGGACCTTCTTCTACTGAGCAACAAAGTTTTCCTCCATACAAGTTCAACACCAAGTCAGAAAAGCCAACGCATATGCTGATTATTTAGCAAAACTTTATGTAACTAGTGATCGTGATATACATCTAATGCAATGTTGCCATTTTTCATTACAAACTCTTGTAAGCAATGATTTAATTTAAGAGAAAATAGCTCAAATACCATAGAAAGGTTCCATAATAACTAGAATACCATACATCTTTCAAAAATTAATAGAATGCCTTCGAAACCCTTGTAAATTACGATTCACTCCCTTGCTTAGTTTTCTCTTAATTTGGTTAATTTATAATAAACAAATCCACGTCACTCAACCTCATTCCACATCATTAAACCGTATTCCACGTCAATGAAACATACATTATACATATCAAATTTCTCAGTCGCTCAACTATTTCACTCTAACTCATTCGCAATAAAGTGTTTAGTGACCTAGTTATCGCGCGCGTCGTCTTCTCCGAAATCGTCATCGTCTAAATCTTAATGTGAACCATCCTCGAAATTTCTGGTAAGTTGCGATTGATTCCCTTTGATATATGTTGCGAATGAGTTCGGACTGTTGTTGACGAGTTTGATATATGTTGTGGTTGAGTTTCATTTCTGTTACGACCGTGTTTGATTTACGTTGCGATTGAATTTGATTTTATTGCAGACCAGTTTTTGTTGTTGTTGTGTCTGAGTTTCATTATACATATAAATATACAAATCTTCTTAAATAAAAGCAACAGTTTAGTTTCCCTACTTTTAACCCTGGTCGTCTTCTCCGAAATCGTCTTCGTCGAAATAGTATTCGCCCTCGTCGTGTTCTCCTGTATGTTGCGAGTGATTTTGACATATAATTGGTAAGAGTTAGATTATTGTTAAGACTGAGCTTGATTTCTGATATGACTGAGTTTTATATTCTGATGTGACTGATTTATTTTACATAGTAGCTGAGTTATATATCTTATGTTAAAAGGCCTGAAATCTTAAAAGGCCTGAGTTATTCTTACCTAGAAAAAATAGAAATGGCTGAGTTATTCTTACCTGGGAAACATAGAAAGGGCTGAGTTTTTCTTACCTCCAAAACATCGAAAGGGTTGAGTTATTCTTACCTCGGATACATAATAAGGGCTGAGTTATTCTGACCTCTGTAGCGTAACAAGGGCTTGGTATTTGTATTTTTTTGGCCAAGGTGTTTTATCGAAGATAAGCGATAGATTACAACGCCGATTACAATGAAAAGAGAAAAAACAAACGAGGCGGGTAAGTTAAGAATTACCAAATTTAAAACGAAATTTACGGATGAATTTTCTTACTTAAAGACTGAATTTTCTTATTGCTATACAACTGATTTATTTCCGTGATTAGGTTAATTTCCAAAAAGTTGCTTGCCTAACAAGAAAGTAACTATAAAACCTCAACGAAAATTCTTGTTCAACAAAATAATTACAGGGCTAGAAATAGTTACTGTATTTATCATCCCATTGCATACTTTAGAGTCCAGCTTCTTGCATTTGCTTCGTACTGAGACCTATCCCTCCTGTACAAGTCACCAATCTCTGCCACCAGAGGATTTTCAAGATTGGGATCAGCCAACAATACAGCAATGGATCCCAGAACCTAATCAGTCAAGAAACATTGATCAATCAGTGAAGAAACATTGACTAATTACGCTTATACAGACATCATAAGAAAGTTTTCATACATGGGACATGGTAAAGCCAGGAGACCATCGGGTGACTCTCAACATATCCATGTCGATGGCGCCATTGCTGTTGATGTTTGGATGATACATCTTAGTCTTGAAAGACACCTACACATAACAAACAATCGTGCACATGAGCAAGCAAGAGGATCACTTAATTTGCGTAAGACAAGAAACAAACCCTTGCTGGTAGAATCGGATAGTGAGGAGGGAAGCGGATGGTGACTGAGAAGAGTCCGCCTGCATATGGAGTACCAACTGCTCCTATTATGAATCCTTCCCAGTGGAAGATGTCGTCTCCCATTGGACCTACAAGAGATGAAATTCCGGGGTTATGTATCTGTTAGGCTATAAATGTATTGAAGAACATGATAGACTAGCCGACTGAGAAGTGTGAAGGAGGATTACACAACATTTTTAACTCATAGTTAATCCTTACAAGCGCCATCTGCAATATAGAGGTTGTGAATCTGGGACTAAATAAAACGAGAAACTGAAAAGTATTTAAAGAGACATGGAGGGAGAGTGAAACTTCGCGATCTTTTTGAGGAGTGACAAATTTAAATTTACACGCATAATAAATAGGTCATTCCGCCATTAGGGTTATATAGGGCTGAGTTATTCTAACCTCCGAAACATCGAAAGGGCTGAGTTATTCTGACCTCGGTAACGTAACAAGGGCTGGGTATTTGTCTTTTCAAAATTATATGAAAGCCCATGGCCTCAATGTTTATATAACCCTATGTATTTTTAATTTTTCTGTGATCTCGCGTCTAATATTCTATTACTCCATAATGTATTTAAGATTTCAGTTACCTAAGTTTTATAATAAACGAAATGGCTAAGTTATTTTGATTGAGTGCCTGAGTTATAAAATTCAAAATATACGAAATGGATGAGTTACATCAAACTGATTATTCTTTACAGGAAGTTGTGTTTTTTTCGTCTCTACTTATACGACTTGGTTATTTTTCTAGTACAGCTGAGTTATGTTTACGACTAAGTTATGATTAAGGATGAGTTATGTTCATTTTATGACTGAGTTTGCATAAAATAATGGAACTATGAATTCTAAATAGCCAGTACGAAATTAAAACACAACGTTGTTCATGTGATATATCATTGAACCGAACGTTGACCCTAAACGTGAGTTAGACTCCCCGTATGCTGTTCAACGGAATATTTTTTTGGGTATTATGCTCGATCCAAAATATTTTATACCAATTTAAAATAACTTCAACAATTGAAATAAAACTCGTATATATTAAATAAATAAAAATATTACCAATTCCATACAATCGAACTTATATTTTATAACATATTTCCGCGCGGGGCATCATCTAGTTAAACATTAATTTCAAAAATAAATACCACACTCTCTATAGTTAATTTCATACGGATTGGTGTGGCTGAATTCATTATCAACTTCAAGCTTTTGCTCTTGGAAATTAGTCAATTCAGTTTCAATATTGAAATTATGATCTCCTTGATTCCTTTGCAAAATACATATCACATAATCTATTTTTGTTTTCCTAACCTCGACTTCATGTCGATCCTCCAAAAATTCTATCTAAGTTTTTTTTTTATTAAATGTTAAATTTATTAATCAAAATGTGCTTTGTACAAGTTACATAATTCGTGTTTCTTCTTTGTGAAAATTCTATCTAAATTTTCATCATCTTCATGATGTTTTTGTACTTCCTCCGAATAGACATACGAACAATCTTCGTAGAATCTTCTTCTATGTCTTCGTATTGATCAAACTTCATCCTTGAGTCCATTATAGACAAACTAATTCGAATTTACTTCTGGAAAAGTTTTTGGTGTTTAAGTTTTAGGTATCTGGTTTTTATAATGAACCTTATATGCTATATATAAGGTTAGATAATCAGTTTTGAATCGATAGAATTTCTATAGGTGTGTTGTTCCATATCCACCGGTCAAAATAACTCATCAAGAATCTTGGTGAGTTATTTAGAGTATACATTGTATAAAGTTAATCATATACAATGCACTTTAAATAACTCATCAAGAGTCTAACTCACGTTTTTATATGAGAAATTAATTATTAGAATAGTAAGGGTTTAAGGTTTAGGGTTGGGTTAACTTCCCTTTTATATTTGTTAGTAACCCCTAAACCATAATTCATTGACGAATGTGAACTATATAAAATGTTTTAATACATAATTAGATCATTTTTGCAATTCAAAGTGAATATTAATAAAATGTATGTATCCACTTTATTGAATGAGAATTGATAATGCTATCGAGATGTATGTATATATGTTGTCTTACGGTTATTTAAACCTAACATGTAGATTTGGGAACGATATGTAACTCATATAAAGTTAATCATATACAATCTATACTCTAAATAACTCATCAAGAGTCTAACTCACGTTTTTATATGAGAAAATTATCAGAATAATAATTTGTTAGTATAAGGGTTTATGGTTAACTTCCCTTTTTATATTTGTGAGTAAACCCTATACCACAAATCATTGACGAATGTGAATTATATCAAATGTGTTAATACATAATTAGACCCTTTTTCAATCCAAAGTGAATATTAATAAGATGTATGTATCCACTTTATTGAATAAGAATTGATAATGCTATCGAGATGTATGTATATATGTTGTCTTACGGTTACTTTAAACCTAACATGTAGATTTGGGAACAGAATTAATCATTTTTCAAATCATAAGACTCTAAAAATACATTTAAATACTAAAAATTTCTTATTGGTCCAGCCACAAAGGCAAGGATTACTTTTTGTTTTATTATTAGCTGTTGATCTTTTTAATCTAATGGTTGATATTCAGTAAGAGTCTTAACTCACTTATATACTATTTCGTAGTAAACAATAAACAATAAACAATAAACCCTAAATGGGTTACAATAAAGTTACCGAGCGTAAACGCGGCTACGATGTTTTCTTATGCAGCTATGATGTGATATTACAGATTTCAAATATTAAAAAGTCTGAGTTATTCTGAGCTCGGTAACGTAATAAAGGTTGAGTTATTCTGACCTCCGAAACCTAAAGAGGGATGAGTTATTCTTACCTCGGAAACATAGTTAAGGTTGAGTTATTCTGACCTCCGTAAAGTAGTGGATGATGACATGGCATGGATGCTGACATGGACGATGACATGACAAAAAGATAAGCCAGCCGCAATACCAACACATAACACAGTCCAAGTTAATCAGCCATCAAATGCAACGTAAGTCAGTCGCAAGGTGAATGCTATTCTAGTAATTAATCTTTCTCAAATAAACAGTCGTAATATGCTGGGAAACCATAAGTCAGCCCTTTCGTCAACTAAATCAGCAGTGACATGAATGCTATTCTATTAATTAATCTTTTGTTAGTAGGTCAGTCGTAAACACGATGAGTTGAACGTTAATTCGGCTCTTGACGGCTGAGCAGAGGTATCTCATCCGTGTTAACATCCAATAAGTATAACTCAATCAACTGCAATAAATCAGCATGCGAAACATAACTCATCCATCTCTAAGTATAACTCAGTACAATTTTCAGCAAGTCATCACGCCGAAGTATGAGTCATCTGTAACAGTAGTACATAAGTCAACAGAAAAGCGTAAGTCAACCATATTCTCGTATGTCAGCCATTACGTAAATTGACTTATGACTGTAAGTCAGTCTTTTTTAAAAAAATCAGCTAGTTTTTGTAAGTAAGTCGTCACGAGCGTGTGACTTATGCCCGTAAGTTCGCTAATTTCTCTTAACTCAACCAACTTTTGTAAGTAAGTCGTCACGAGCCGGTGACTTATGCCGGTAAGTCAGCTAATGTCTCTTAACTCAGCAGGTTTCAGTAACTCAGCTGCAACGTAACCATAAGTCGTCTCATTAATACACGTAAGCGAATTCCTACGTGGCGAATGCATTCCTGTAAATACGTTTTTTGTCACAACGTAATAGAAGGGTACGCTTGGCATTTAAAAAATGCAATTAATAAAAAAAGATTTGTATGGTTCTAGTCATTTTTACTAAAATGTATGGTAGTTAAGCTAACTTCCCTTAATTTAATCAATTATTTCGTTGTTGTAAAAAAAAATTGCTCTTAAAAAACCTCTATAAAGTCAGTTAAATCTTAAATTTTAGTTTTATCTATAAAAAAACTAAAATGTAAGATTTAATTAATTTTTTATTTTGGATAAATTTGAAAGATAGTGATCTTTTTTTGGTGTTGTCAGTTCTCCCTAATTCTTCCCCTTACTGGATCCCTTTCAAGCTCTAACGCTTTTCTCTTTCGATCTTCGAGCTCTGGGAACTGAAGAAATGGTTGGCACTCGCGGGTTCGGATGGATGGCTAGAAAGCGTAATGACCCTTGAAATCTGGTATCTTTGTATAAATATAAGTTTAACCTTTTAAGGAGGTAACATATGAAGAATAAGATTAAGAATCCCCAGCAAGCTTAAGCTATTTACTCTGCGATCGATAAGTTAGTAAGTCATAAGTTCTCTCCTCGATTCCGGGAGACCACAAATATGATCATCTCTTTCAACATTGATTTGGTACTTCAATAGAACACTTGAACTCTTTAACCTTTCTATCATCACCGTTTTTTCTTCTTTTTTTTTTTGTATACTCAGGGTTTAGCCACAGACAGTGAGACATTATTATACAAAAGGTTTTTGTTTCAAAAAAGTTAAAAGAATGTTAAAATTGCTACAAGACACAAAACTTCATCCATTGAAACTAAAATCCTGGTTTTGTACTAGGGGTGTGGATTCCACCTGACGCCGGCAAAATAATAATTAGCCCTACAACATAGTTTTTGGTCCCTCCTTAAGTAAATTGGGTGTTATAATATATATATATATATATATATATATATAATTTTATAGGATAAATAAATATTATTTGAGGTTGAAATATTATAACAATGAAAATTTGGATATGATAAATGTTGAAGTAGAAATTCGACAAATCTAAACTAGGTTTAGATGTGAGAACAAAAGTAAAATGAATAGTTTTTTATTGATTATGAAAGAAAGATCTAATTCACAAGTAATTAGATCTTTAAGAAGAAAAAGTCATATCTAGATTTAACCTAAGAACTCCTATTTGTAATGTTAATCATAGGGTTTTAGGTTAAACTTTACATAATATTCTCTAAGTTTTAAAAATTTATTCCATTATTATCTAACTTTCCCATATCTTCTTGTTGCACTCCTGAATGTCTTGATAAGGTCGAATGGCGATATAGCTTCATTTTGGCCAAAATATCTTCAATCCACTTTCACCTCAGTTGTCGTCTTTGTTCAATTACATAACCGGCCATGCTATACAACCCGGGGGGGAGAGGGTGAAAAACCCGGTATCAACATTATGTCCTCCCCCGTGCGGCGATGGTCTCGTTTGAGCTCGGTTCACAAATAAATGTCGAATCTGGTTTAAGAGATCGAACCGAGTGATTCAAGTGAACATGTGGCGCGATGATGTCACTTTCTAGCGTACCAAAGAAGATTTACTTGTATCAGGTACGGGGATACGAATAGATGGGTGGGACCCACCACTCAAAGCCATAGTTGGTAGGTTTGATCATGAGGACCCTTGACATTTGCTGCTACATCCCTATAAGTAAGGCCATTTACCTTTCATTTTTACTTCCAGTCGAAAAGGTAAAATTTTTCTTTCCCTTTTCTATGCTTTTCATTTTATTTTGTAACTAGCGTTAATTTCATCACAAAAATTACAAACTCCTCATCAAACAATTTGACTAACGCCGAAATCTCTAGTTTAGGTTCTGTGAGTTTCATTTTCGATGTTCATAGCACGAGCAAGGGGAATATGCAGCATCGCTGTCATTAACATATACTTCTCAAGCGGGCGCGTCGTCATCAGCGTCTCAATGGGTCAACCGTGAAGGTGTTTTGTTGAACAAAGCTAACAATTTATGTTGATACAGGGGTGATACCAGGGTGACAAACATAATGTTGACACCGGGGTGACAAACCCGATATCAACATTATGCCCCCCCCCCCCGTGTGCGGCGATGGTTTTATTTGAGCTCGCCTCACAAATAAATGTTGGATTTTGTTTAAGAGATCGAACCGAGTGATTCAAGTGAAAAGGTGGCGCGATAATGTCACTTTTTAGTGTACCAAAGAAGATTTACTTGTATCAGGCGCGTGGATACGAACAGATGGGTGGGGCCCACCACTCAAAGCTATAGTTGGTAGATTTGATCATAAGGACCCTTAACATTATACTGCTACATCCCTATAAGTAAGGCCATTTACCTTTCATTTTTTACTTCCAGACGAAAAGGTAAAATTTTGCTTTTTCGTTTTCTCTGCTTTTCATTTTATTTTGTAACTAGCGTTAATTTCATCACAAAAATTACAAACTCCTCATCGAACAATATGAATAACGCCGATGTCTCTGGTTCAGGTTCCGCGAGTTTCGTTTTTAACGTTCATATCACGAGCGAGGGGAATCTGCAGCATCACCGTCATCAACATATACTTCTCAAGCGGGCGCGTCGTCATCAGCGTCTCAATGGGTCAACTGTGAAGGTGTTTTGTTGAACTAAGATAACAATTTAATTGGCGTTGGCCCTACTAAATCACCAACGGAGAGAGTGGCGTTGTTGATTGTCAAAAATAGGCTTTCGGGAAACATTGATTTCAAAATTCCAACATATGAAGATTGACTCTCGTCTGCTCCTGTCGGATACTTCTCCGTTTTTAAGGAGTATTTTACTCATGCAAAGTTGTGGCTTCCAATTCCAAATTGATTGTGGTATACTATGCTCGTTGCGGTATTACTCTGTCTCAATAAATGCTAACACAGTTCAAAGCGTGATGCTCACGCACGTAATGCTCACGCGCGTGTTGTTGAGTTTGGTATTACCCTCGAGGTAGACGCTTTCGAGGTGATGATGGCCCCAAATAAAATTAAAAAAGATTACGAGGTTGTAAGTTTTCACAACGGCATCCACAATAGTTGTATCAACCCCAAGTATAAGTTATTGGACGCTTCTTCGAGCAAAGTCAATTCCTGGAAAAACAAATATTTCTACATCAAAGTAGACTGCAGATCGGTTCCTGATCTCATTGATCATACCCGCTGAGTGTGGGAACTGAAATTTGCACTGTCAATTTCCGTTAGTTACAGAAAATCAGAGGGAACTCTAACTTTCCAGAGATCCCAAATTTTTGTGACTCAAACAGGAACAAGATCAAAATACGAGAAAGACAATAAAAGTGCAAAAGTTAAAGAAAAAGAAAGAAGAAAAATAGAGGTCTTATTCTGAATTCATAGGAGCGTTCAAACAAATGGTGAGCTTAGCTTCGTGAGCCGTTCTCAAGTTTTGTAACACGAAAAACCTAAGACTAGTGACCTAGTTGAGTATTTTGGTTTGGAAAGTTGAACGTGTCCTATCTCTTCCTTTCATCCTTCTTTATATAGACTCCTTGCTTTTCCATTTTCCTTTTCGGTCTCCGGTTCTTTAGTGGAAACTTTCTTTTCTTTTGCAAAAACTTTCCTTTTCCGAATTCCTTTCATTTCTCTGTGGCTTGCGCAAAAAGATGTGGCCGCCATCTTACTTGGGACGAATCCTTGCCTAGAATCATAAGTGAGCCTTTTATCGTGTTTTAGGCCTTTTTGGGCCATTATGCGGTTTAGGCACTTTACGATTCTTATCGGAGAGTTAGTCTTTTGTACGTCAATACGATACATACGTTGCGAAAAGTTAACCATTACTGCTTTGTGTGATTAAAAGGTATGAACACATTATTACGATCGTTCTTAAGGATGATACTTTTGGTCTCATAGTCAAGATAATCATCGTCATCTTGAGTTAGTCATTATATACGATTTTAAACTAATACGAAAGGATTTCCCAAAACTTCCGCGATCCTTAAGGAATGATTGTATGGTCGTGATGTCTACACGAAAAGAATAAGTTCTATTCCGAGAGAGCGTCTTTAGCGGACGCTTTTGCTAGTTTGTGTTTTTTTACAGAACTTTCATCTCTTCTTCGATATTGATAAACTCTGGGACTTTGTGCTAGGCGTCCTGAATTGTACGCGGATTTTCGAGGGCTAACCATGTTATGAACTTAGACTTATACCAGAGAGTTTTGTGGACCGTGTCTATGGCCACTTTGTCGCTGATACCACACACTTTAGACATCATGATCTTGAATCGCTTCATGAAATCTTGGAGAGATTCGTCATCTCTCTGAGCGAGGTTGTATGTCTGCATCCTCGTCTGATTCTTCGAACGATTCATTGAGCACGAGATTGACTCGTTTGACTTCATTGTCCTCTGTTCCCTGGTTGAGGGGAGGAAGACCGCTAGTTGTTTTGAGTGTAGTGTCAGGAGTTATCTCGTCGAGGTTCTACCCCGACGGCTTTTTTGTGCATTTTGCGTTCTGTCAAGCGGAGTCGCAAAATCAAGTCTTCCGCGGAGCTTGGTTGCTCCGCGTGGGAAGATGGCTCTAGTTCTTGTAGTTAAGGTTTTAACCTGTTTTGTGAGCGAGCTCGTCAGTTTGTCCTCTTCTTCCGACTTATTTTCGAGAGTGAAGAACATCTTCTTAATCTCCTCAAACGCTGCAGTGTTTGCATCAGCGTTAACCGTAATGACGTTCGTTAGCAGAGTCTTCTCAACATGTTTGTGCGGTGGAAGACCGTCACGAGTTGGTTGGTGGTTTTGAATTTCAGTAATCATGCTTCTGAACGTGTTGTTTGATGTGAAAGAAATCACTTGTCCCCTCCTTATAGCGCCAAACTGTGGGAACCAAAATTCGCGCTGTCGATTTCCGTTAGTTACGGAAAACCAGAGGGAAGTCTAACTTTCTAGAGATCCTGGATTTCTGTGAATCAAACACGAACAAGATCAAAATAAAAGAAAAGCAATAAAAGTGCGAAAATTAAAGAGTACGAAAGAAGAAAAATAGAGGTCTTATTCTGAATTCGTAAGAGCGTTCCAACAGATGGTGAGCCTTATCTTCGTGAGCCGTTCACAAGTTTTGTAACATGAAAAACCTAACACTAGTGACCTAGTTGAGTCGCAGCTCGCTAATAAACTCGGAAAATAACCCTAATGCTCTAAGTATTTTTGTGTGGAAAGTTGAACGTGTCATGTCTCTTCCCTTCATCATTCTTTATATAGACTCCTTGCTTGTTTGTTTTCCTTTCGGTCTCCAATTCTTTAGCGGAAACTTTCCTTTTCCGAATCTCTTCCATTTCTCTATGGCTTGCGCAATAAGTTGCTACCGTCATCGTACTTGGGTCGAATCCTCGCCTAGAATCATAAGTGATCCTTTTATCGCATTTTAGGCCTTGTTGGGCCATTATGCGGTTTAGGCGATTTTCGATTCTTATCGGAGAATTAGTCTTGCGTACGTTGATAAGCTACGGAGCTTGCGACAAGTTAACCATTACGCTTTGTGTGATTAAAAGGTATGAACACTTTCTTACGATCGTTCCATAGGATGATACTTTCGGTCACTTAGTCGAGATAACCATCGACGTCTTGAGTTAGTCATTTTATAAGATTTGAAACTCATACGAAAGGATTTCCTGAAACTTCCGCAATCCGTAAGGAATGATCATATGGTCGTTGTGTGTACATGAAGAGAATAAGTTTTATGATTATAGTCATGGAATTCCAATGAAATCTCAAAATGATACGAAACAAGAGACGAGGGTTTCAAGATGAGAGCGGCTCGTCAACCGGCAAGCTGAATGCGTATCATTCAGCTAGCCAACTGGCAAGCTGAATGCGTATCATTCAACTTTCTAGTTGGCGAGATGAATGCATATCACTCAGCTTGCCAAATGACGAGCTGAATACAAAAGATTTAGCTCGCCAACTGGCGAGCTGAGTGTGTGTTCGGTGTTCGTGCTCTCATATACAAACGACGGTCGGAGCCTAAGACATTTATCTGAAAGTCCTGATTTGCTTGTCGCTGTTGCAGTTTTAGTTCTCCGCGAGCTTCGGCCGCAAGTGAATCATCTTACCTCGTTAAAACCTTAGTGATAGGAAAATCTTGTGGGACAAAACCTTTTCGACTAATGAAAAAGGAGTACAGAGGTGGTTGCCTAACTGTCCGATAACCGTTGCGCGTATTCTCCGGAATGTATTTCCGAAGGTTTGGTGACTTTTGGTCAAGACATATTCGGTTGACCGGACTTGCGATGACTGGGTGAGGCACTAGTTTTGTCGTAACCGTTTTTGACCTGAACTCTGAGTTGATCACTTCATATGGGTAGATCTAGGAGTTCTTGTTCCGCCTTTGGAGATATTACAACGCAAATAAGCTAAAATGAGTATCAATTTTTTTCTTATGATCCATCTTCCTGTTAGTTTTACCGTCACGCTTAAGCGTATTTCGGAGATTCTCTTGATTCATTGGAAGAATTTTACTGCTGAGTGAGTTCATAAGGTTTATCTTATTACATAATGTAAATCAAAGCAATTGTCCCATCATTTACAGCCAGTTGGGATCTCCGAGCTTTTTCTATAAATCGCAAAGCCGAATCGATGAGGTGAGGTAACATAAAATCGAGGCCACTAGCTGATTATGGTGTCGAGCTGAAACGGACCTCATATTGGCGATCGACGGATCCATCTCATCAACGCCTTAAGAATTGACCTGAATCTAACAGTTCGGAAACCAAATAGGTCGCTCCTCCACAATCTTCCAAGGTGACTACTCCTTCCTCAGTTCCAAATAACCCCTTAGCAAAAGACAAAAGGCAAAGGGATCGACCACGATACTACCAAAAAGAGAAAGGTGCCTCACTCAAGTCTCCCGCCAAGCAACTGACCTTTGAAGATAGTTGGAACTACGGAACCAGCGGTCACGGCTGTCGATACTATCATCAACCTGACCATTGCTGCTCCAATTGTGACTGATATTGTGGTCACCTCGACAACAGTTCTACGTCATACTCCTCTAACAGATCTTGGGCCCTGTGTTGGACCTGTGGCCATGAATTTGTCCTACCTTGATGCAAATACATTTGTAAATGATGTTGATGCGTACGCTATGTTCCTTGTTAAAGGTTCTTCTTGTCCTCCTTTTTCCCCATCAGAAATGGACTTTGACGTGATGCACACGATGCTGACGCAGTACACTGCCCATATAATGGTTTAATAGTAAAACCATATGTGAGTTACTCTTTTGTTGGTGAATATTTGGTTAAATACATCTTCTTCGCATATGATTTCGACCTACAATCGGTTGGCAAACATGCAATTCATATGAGACACATTCTCATGCTCCCAGGGAGCAGCGAGATAATTAGTTGAAGAATAACACCAAGTTCGACAAACTATTCAAGTTGGTATCCGTTGCCAAGGAAGAGAGGCCGGTCAAGGCGGAGAAAACCAAGTGGTTGCTAGACCAGGTGGAGACGTTGGAAAAAGAAGGCTCGGTGCTGGTCGAGACGTCTAAGAAAGAGGTAGACTTGTTAAAAAACGAGGTCGCTAAGGCCCGAGACTCCCATATTAGGATGGATAAGTTCTATAAGGATCAAGCTAAATAACTTTGTCGTGAATGAGATGGAACAACTATAGTGGGTAGGGCCGAGATGGCAGTCAAATTTGAGGCAATGTTGGCCAAAATCGAGCAACATCTTCATGATTGCGAGGAGCCTGATTACAACGTGAAAGTCTATAGACAGATCATGAGTACGATCAACCTGTTTAGGGTGATGGAAGAGGAAGGAGTGTTGGTCCCAACGTAATTCAACGAAAGATCTTACTGTATGGGAGCCTAAGTAGAAGGCTGAGAAAATAACCGAGCTAGAAAATGATGATCTTTGGCTATCATCGGAAATTAATGAATCATGTTCTAATCAAGATCGCATCACTCTTGAAGCAACAAACATCCTTCACGTGTTGCTCTTTGAGATTGCTGCTGAGACTAGTGGAGCTGCTTCAGCGGATGAAGAAAGAACAATTAACTCGGTCAATTGAATATATCTCTTATCTCTCATATCCTTTTGATATTTTCTTCGAACATGATGCCCTGAGTGGGTTTATTGGTAGATGGCCTTGTAAATTTTTATGAACGAATGAATTTTGGTACTTTTCTTCTTCTTCTTCTTTTTGCATTTTTCGGACTGTATAGCTCGTTAAATTTTTTTCAGAGGATTAGAGTAGTATAAATGCATTACTTTCACGCAAACAAAGAATTCGTCTCGGTGAAAAGGTTTATATGTCTTCAATGTGAATTCTCTTTTAATATGATAGGTTTTGGATTTTAACAACCATAATTACTTTGTAATTATAAGTAAAATGCCACTTCGTCGCATACGTTTATGAGTTACGTGTAAAGTTTTCATGTCGTTAGTGAATGATTAAGTAAATTCATACTTAACCGATATATCGACTTGTAAATAAACTCGTAAATTTTGAGTTTTAAGTGTTAGGATATATGCAAATCTGATTTCAGTTTTTTAAGTTATAGTTCGTTATTCCCATCTAAACCGAGTCTTGCCAAGACCATGATGTGAATTCACTTTGGCTTATTTTTTCCTTATTCCAAAATATATTTTATAGAATCGAGATCGGTTCAGACTCATTCGTTCGGTTGACCGAGGTGATTTTTTTTTCCACGTTGCGATAACTCTTCAAAGACGTTTAAGTTAGAGTTGTAATGCACACTTTATGAATGTTAAATATTCAAATACAACTGCGATTTCCTCGGGAGTAAATAAACTATTAATTTTATTTAAAAGGGAAAACTAGACTTCGGTGAGGCTGCTTATGTACCCATTATCGGGATCAAGCCATTCATATTTCTCCTTTTTTAAGTAGACCTCGGTAAGGATGCCAATGTACCCTTTGGGGGGGGGGGGGATCATCAGTTCATTTGTATTTTTTTTAAAAAAATAGACCATTTTCAGCTTTCGGGCATTCCACGGGTGTGGGGTTGAAACTCTGTCCATGCTCATAAGCTCGTATACTTCAGGGTGAACTACTCTTGATACATGATATGGACTTTCCCATCTAGCACTGAGTTTTCAGACTTTGTACTCGGCTGTATTTGAGAAAGTTTCTCATAGTACCAGTTATGCTTCTTCGAATCGTCTAGTTTTTACGCTTTTATTGTAGTATCGTGCTGCGACGTACATGTAATTTGGAATGCACATCAGAGATTTGTCCCGTTCTTCTTCGAGGTCGTCAAGATTTTGGCCCAACAATTCATCATCGGGAACAGTAATAAGCGGCATCAATTTGCGGCATAATGTGTTAATATTTGTCTCAGCTGGAACCATCACTTCAACACCATAAGATAAAGAAAATGGCGTTTGATTGGTCGTTTGCCAAGGTGTGGTGCGATGTGACCAGAGTACACCGTCAAGCTCGTCTGCCCAAATACCCTTCTTTTTTTCCCGAAACGCTTCTTTAGTCCATTGACTATTTTTTTGTTCATCGCTTCGGCTTGCCCATTGCATTGTGGATAACGAGGTGTAGCGTGGTTTAGGTTGATTCTCCAAAGTGCGTAAAAGTGCAAAAATGTTTTAGAGAAGCAATTCTTCGTTATCCATGAAGGTTTTGTAAGGTAGACCATAGCGGGAAATGATATTTTGCAGACAAATCCTTTTACCTTGTCGGTTGGGATTTTCGGAAACGCCTCAGCTTTATTCTATTTTGTGAAGTAATCTGTCATTACGAGTAAGTACTTCTATTGTCTTGATTCAAGGAACAGTCCCACGATGTCCATTGCCTACTATCTCAAAGGGTACAGGGTCATTCTAGTTCTGAATAATTTGGTTAGTGGGTGATTCAAAGGTGCGTGTCGTTGGCATTGTTTTCACTAAGACCGTATGAGTGGTTATTCGTGGTCATAGTCATCTAGTCATTGGCGGAGATATGTATAAATGAGTGGGGTCAGATAAACCCACTTGATTTATTTTTAAAATCATTGTTTTATTACATGTAAACTTAATTTTACTCTAATTTACTCTCAATTTTTTTTATAACCCACTAATTCTATGTTAAACTTTTTATTTCGTTCTCATTATTATTTGTAACTTTATTTTTGAAATGTGTTATTTATTTATTTATTTATTTATTTATTTATTTATTATTACTCTAGATAAATTAGTTATTCTTATATGCTAATTTTCATTTATATGTTATTAACATGATTGTAATACGAATTCCACCTAAAAATATTTTAGATAGACACAAAAATTAATAGAAAAATTCTCAAAAATACCATTTTATAGCTTAAGCTCTAAAAATACTTATATTTACAATTGTTCAAAAAATACCATACAAATATTTTTTCTCCAAAAATATGAAAATCTATAATATCTTTAAAACTTCAATTTTAACCTCTAAATTCTCAAACCTAAACCATCATCCCTTGAAAACTAAATCTTAAACTCTAATTAATGAACTTAAACCCAAAATTTTCAATTTTATATTTGTGAATTTTGAAATAAAATATTTTAGTGGTATTTTAGAATAATTGTAGTGTAGTATTTTGGCACATGAACCTTTTTTAGTATATTATGGTATTACTTAAATTAATATATATATATATATATATATATATATAAAGATAAATAAATATGTTATGAAATAAAATTATACATAGTATTTTTACATATAAGTATTTTTAAAAATGGGACGATGGAAAAAATATATTTAGTTATGTACATATCTTATGCATTAATTTAGTCAATGCAATCATAGTTAGTGATTTGTTAAAAGTTTAGATTATTTTATAGTTGACCTCTCTAAAATAATTTTCTAGTTCCGCCACTGCTTCCAGTAATGATTGTTCCTTCTTATATTTAGTGCAAGCGATTGGCCTCCCACAAGATTGCTTCCGACACCTTCATGAGTATCAACCATGGCTATTTTGGCTTCATCCTTATTGACACAAGCAAGTAAGATACTGTGTGCACTTCGGTGATACAAGGTGTTACCGATGATGACATAATTGGCACATTACCTTTGAGGTGACGTGTCTGCCAATTATATTCTAGTACGATTCCCTCAATAAATTCCAAACGAGGGTGGCGTCCACGTTTTTGACCACAAAATCTTCGTAGGTGAAGATTGGTTGGCTTTGGTAGGATGTATAATTAGTTTCTCGATCACCTCAATTGGTATACGTCATATCTCTTTTGGCTTGGATGAGATGGTTGCCAACGCCTTAGCTGTATGGTTTTCACTTCTTGGTATTTTGATGATTTTGAAAAAATCAAAATGTGCGGTGAACCGTTGGAAGAGATAAGGTATTTGTCCATGTGATCGTTATTGGCAACGTAATCACCACTGAATTAACTCGCTACTAGCTGGGAATCGCATAATGCTTTTATTTTTTTAGGCTCGATGCTTTTGCCAAGGCGTAGCCTTACGAAGATTGCCTTGTTTTCAGCTTTGTTGGAGGCGGGAACCCAAGACGAAAGAATTGTTTGAGGACTTCCCCTGTTGGGGATTCGAGTTGGATTCTGATACTAGCGCCTTGCTGACATGGTGAGATGCCGTCATATAGTGTACATAGTTTGTTTATTGGTTTTGTCTTGGAAAGTTTGGGTGGTATTTCGAGAATTAAATCGGCCAATACTTGAGACTTTGCACTTTTTCAACCTCGGTACTCAATGTCATACTCGTTGATTTTGATTGCCCACTTTATCATTCGTCCTGATTGTGCTAAATTGTGGACTATGGTGCGGAGTGGGTGATTTGTTAGTAGTACGATGGTATGAGATTGAAAATATGGTATGAGTTTTCTGGTTGCCGTCAAGACCGCAAATGCAAGCTTCTCCGTTGTTGGGTACTTAAGTTTTTCTCCCGTCAAATTTTTGCTGACATAAAATATCAGTCGTTGTTCACCATGATCTTCTTTAACCAAAACTTCAATGACTACGGTAGGCGATACCGAGATGTAGAGTAATAGAGGTTCCCCTTCGTTTATTTTGGCCTAGATTGGATGTTGTGATAAGTATTGCTATAATTTTTTTGAATGCTTCTTCGCACTTATCGTACCATTCGAATTTTTTTGTTTTCCTTCAAAAGTTAGTTGAAGGGGAGGAATCGGTCGGTTGATCGAGATATGAATCTGTTAAGAGTGACTATGCGAGCGGTGAGACGTTGTACTTCTTTTGGTTTTTTTGGAGAAGGTAGCTCGGTCAAAGCTATTGTCTATTTGGGATTTGCTTCAATTCCTCGTTTAGTAACTAAGTATCTCAAAAATTCGCCTGAGGTGACCCCAAATGTACATTTAGAGGGATTTAGCTTTATATCGTACTAGTTAAGTATGCCAAAGAAATTTCATAGATGGTCGATGTTGTCTCTGGCTATGAGTGACTTAACGAGCATATCATCAATATAAAATTCCATTTTTTGGCCGAGGTGATCTGCGAACATTCGGTTTTAGCCTTAGATAGGTAGCTCATGAATTCTTTAGTCTGAACGTCATTACATTGTAGTTGTATGTACCGTGGTTGGTGATGAATCACGGCTTCTCTCTATTATCGAGGTTCCTCATGATTTGGTTATAACTCGAGAATGCATCTATGAAGGAGAGCAATTTGTTTATCATGGTGTCTTCCACCATGTGGTGGACATGGAGGAGGATAAAACAATCCCTTGGACAGGATTTATTGAAGTTCATAAAGATGACATATACACGCCATTTTCCATTCTTCTTCTTGACCCACTATCGGATTTGCTAAGCATTCATGATACTTCACCTGGACGATAGATCCTACTATTAACTGTTAATTCACCTCGTCATTTACTGCTTGTGCGCATTCTAGTCCTATTTTCCTTCTAATCTACTTGATCGGTTTGTAAGTAAGGTCGACATTCAGTTCATGACAGGTTATTTTTGAGTCGATTCCCTTCATATCCACCATGAAACAGGCGAATGTTGAATCGTTTTCTTTTAGAAAAATAAAAAGAGGATCGTGAATTGATTAGTCAAGGTTGCAACCAATCTTTACTTGTCTATTTGGTCTTGCGTCGTTGATGCACCCCTGATTGACGAACTAGCGGCTAGGGAACATTGTTTGGTTCTATCTAGCATCCTGAGCTCGGTGCTCCCACGCATTGTAATTTCTATAAGCTGGTTCGAACGCGCAGCATATGCTTAGTTAAGAAGCATTTTTTGGTAGCACGTTAGTAGTTGGGAATTTGACGCATTGATGGTATATTGATACCGCAACTTTCATATTATACAACCAGGGTGTTCCCATTATGGTGTTGAAGATGGGATGTTTGTCTACCACCATAAATTTGACGATCTTGATATGAGATCCGGCCTGCACCAGGAGTTTATTTGTGTTGAGATTGTTGATTGTATCTCCACCAAAGCATGTGAGGAGTCGTACCGAGGTTTTATCCCAATTTCATCAAGCTCCATTTTTGATAAAGTATCCTTGAAATTGATATCTACTAAACTACATGTATCAATAAGAATCTTGGACACCTATGTGTTGGCAATTACGAACTTGACGATTAAGAAGTTGTTATGCGGGGTGCTCAGTCCGTCAGTGTCGTTATTAGTAAAGCACAATGCTTTGGTCAGTACTGTACTACTAGCTGTGATGGGGCAAATTTTTGTGCAGCAAAGCACGTCGGCTCTCATTAATAGATCTTATTGAGTCGTGGGATCGTATGAGTCCACCCATAATCATGTTGATCCGACATCTTAGATTTGGGATCGTATTCGTATATCATCGTTGTCCTCATTGCTATTATCTCTGTTTCTTCAACTTTAAGGTGGAGCCATATCTTCTATTATTAATTTTGGCCTTGCGTGATTGATTATGTGGGTGTTATTAATCCTACCACAACCTCGTCTCCGAGCTCTGCCTTGATATCCACCTTGCCTCGGTATTGCGATGATTTCTATGTTTATGAAATTTTGTAAGAGTGTATTTTTAAGGTGCCTACACTCTTCTATGGTGTGCCCTTTATGTTTTTTGGAAATCAAAGTAACTTTGATCATATACTTTAGCTGGGGAAAATTTTGTGGTCACGTCCTCTGACTCACCGATCACTATGTGGACTCTTTTTCCTTTGTTGATGAGAAAATGACCGCGGTCATTTTTTTGGTTCATATGGGAGATCGTATCGCTTCCCCGTTTCGAGGTAGCTGGCTTGGTTCCGAGGTGCTTTTTTGCCATAGTGGCATATTCTTCTTATACTTCGATTAATCTGTTAGTACAATGGAGGGAGTCTTCTATAGTATGTTGTTGGTTAAGCAGCAATGATTTGCGAAGTACAACAATGGCGGATTCGTCGCTGACGTTTATCTGAGGCACTACCACTTTAAATATGTCGAGAAATTTTTGGAGTGGCTCCTTAGGTTCTTGGGATAGTCCCCATAAGTGTATTGTGCTTGTCTACTTGGCAATGAACATTGAATAATGGTTGATGAAAACCATTAGTAGTTTCTGGAAACTGTTGATCGAGTTCGGTCCTAAGCTTGATAACTAGTTCATCGCAGCTTCATCTAGGTTCTCAGCGAATAGTTGATAAAGAAAAGCATCTCTCTCACTCTCAATGAAGTTAGCTCGTCACGTTGCTATTACAAATTTGGTTAGGTACTGTTTCGGGGCGGCGAGTCCTTCGTACATCGGGACCTTGATTTTACTGCTGTGTTGGATCAGTATCTGTGATTCTCTTTGTGAATGGTGTGCTCTGTGTCTCTTCTAAGACGCAATCCAAATCAGGTATCGAGCTAACGACTTGGTGCACTTGGGAACTCATCTCTTTAATTTGATCTTGCAGTTGGGCTAGATCACTTAGATGAGGCAATTCTACCTCGGTTGAGATGTCGTTATCGTGCCATGTATTCATTCGACGCATGAGATTTTCCCGTCTTATTGTTTGATCAGCTGTTAAGTCTCCCTTGAACAGTTTTTGATTCACACGGTGATTTCTGATTGGAGTACCAAATTGTTATAGAAGGTTGGTCATCATAGCTCGAAGGGAGGTCGTTTTCTCGCGTTGCTGGTTTAGTGCGTGCATGATATTTTTAAGGTCGACCCTTCTTGTCATTCTTCTTGTTGGGGGTTGTCTCTTCCATCATCTTTGGAGTTCTTCTGCGTTTCATGGTCCACCTCTGGAATGATTGTATAGACTATATTCTGGTGTATTGTTTCTTCAAACGAGATCTTGGTTTTGCAAGGTGACTTTTATCCTGTGTAAACGATCTAGGTCCTCACAGACAACACCACTCGTTGAACTAGAAATTCAACAAACCTAAACTGGGTTTAGATGTGGAAACAAAAGTATTCTAAATAGTTCTTGATTGATTATTAAAGAAAGATATAATTCATACGTTGAATTAGGTCTTTCAGATGAAAAATTCCTATATGGATTTAACCTAAGAACCTCTATTTATAATGTTAATCATAGATTATAGGTTAAATATTTACATAATATTCTACTTAAGATTTATGAAATATTTCATTATTATCTAACTTTCCTAAATGTTCTTTTTGGGCTCCTGAATGTCTTGACGAGGTAGAATGGCAATATGAGCTTAATTCTGGCCCAAATATATTTGATCCGCTTTCACCTCAGTTAACTCTTTGAACGACGTTGTCTTTGTTCAATTACATAATTGGGTTGTGCTCTTGAACTAGGTCCTGACACAGGGTGACAAACCCAATATCGGCAATATATAAGGACATACATATAAAGAAAAATTATATTATGCGAGAGAAAGAGGAAGTTTTGAGGCGAGTTTAGAAATGATTGAATTAAACATATATATATATATAGAGGAAAAATAGAAGTTATTGTGTCTGCATAATAGTGTTGGTGGCTCCACATAAATTATTTTGGCTCTTATATTATGCAAGGAGCCAGAACTTTTGATTTTTATAACACACTCCCTTGTAGACTAGTGTCACTTAATTTTGTTACTTCTTTGTTGTCTCGTTAAATACATTTTTTTAGAAAAACCTAGTGGAAAAAACCATAGCTAGATAAAAGAGTACAACCACGTAAGCTCTCCCTCGAATGATGAAGTATCGTCTTTATAAATCTATTTGATGACACATTCCAATATTGTGAACATGCTTCTTGAATATCAAAGTAGGTAGCGATTTAGTGAAGAGATCTACGGCGTTGTTGCATGATTCTTCAACGTTCGTGTTCTATTACTTTTGATATATTCTTCTTTCATTTGTGCAACACATGCAACATTGTCTTCATATAGAACTGTTGGCTCTATATTATTAGAGATTACACTACTTGAACGAATGCGTTGGATGATTAATTTTATATATACACATTCTCTATTTTATTCATGAAGTGCGATGATCTCAAAATAATTTGAGGAAGTAGCCACAATTGTTTTTCTCGGAACGCCATGATATGGCAGTACCTCTAATTGTAATGAATTTTTTGGTTCATGATCGAGCTTTGTGTGAATGTGATAAATTTCCTGCATATGAAAAACCAATAATTTGGCCATTTGAATTTCTATTATAAAATAATCCTAAATCAGTAATCTCTTGTAGATAACGAATGATATGTTTAATTGCATTCCAATATCATCGAGTAGGGGAAAAATTAAATCTTATTAAAAAGATTAATAAAAATGATATATTAGGCCTAGTGCAATTTTCAAGATACATAAAAGCTCATATTTCACTTATTTATGGTACTTGAGGATCAAGTATCACCTCATTCACTTCAAATGGTCGGAAATGATCATTATCAACGTTAAGTGATCTAACGATCATTGGAGTACGTAAAAGAGTTGTTTTATCCATGTTAAAAAGCTTTAACACTCTTATATATATATATAGATATATATATATATATATATGTGTGTGTGGATTGATGCACAAATATACCCTTTTGTGAGTGCTCAATTTGAACTCCATGACAATACTTTGTATGTCCAATATCTTTCATCTAAATTTTTCCAATAATGTTTAAATGATCAACATATATTGCGTTAATTACAAATCAAGATGTTTCTTGATTAAGACACATGGACATATAGGATTGTTTAAATATTTTTTAGTTAAGTGTTCACAAATACTATTGTACCACATACGATTGTGTAACTCATATTATGATCTTTGTAATTTTATAGCACATAACTCTTTAGGTTTAGAACTTGATGTTTTTTTTCATTTTGAAACCATAAGAAATTCTCATATAGATATCATTATCTAATGATCCATACAAATAAGCAGTAACGACATCCATGAGTTACATTCCAAGAGTTTTGTTAACATCTAGATTCAATAGGAATCTAAACGTAGTAACATCCATAACAGGAGTAAATGTTTCCTCGTAATCAATCTCAGGTCTTTGAGAAAAATCTTGTGTTATGAAACGAGCTTTGTATCTCATAATCTCGTTGTT
The DNA here is from genome assembly GCA_900406425.1 of Iberis pinnata. NCBI lineage: Eukaryota > Viridiplantae > Streptophyta > Magnoliopsida > Brassicales > Brassicaceae > Iberis > Iberis pinnata. Next base: position 6,540 of record OVBE01001810.1, on the reverse strand, counting down.
CTTATTTCTCTTTCTTATAATAACCCATTTGTTTCCAATCGATTTTACATTTTCAGGTGTGAGAACAATAGGTCCGAATACATTTCATTTTTTCAACGAATCAAGTTCGACATGTGTTGTATCTTTCCATTTGATTCAGTCGTGTCTCTTTTGACTTTCATATACAGACTTTGGTTTTTGATCTTGTTTTCTTCTTCAATTTCTTAAGATAAAAGATAAGAAAATACATCATCAACATCAATTATTTTATTTCATTTCCATATTCTTTTTTATGGATGTAGTTGATATAATTTTTTTTATAATTTTCTAATAGTTCATATGTTCTGCAATTTCTCATGATTTTTATCGTCCAAAAAATTATCTATTATTTATGGAGTATCAAGTCTTTTAGCTTCCTTTCATTTTCTAGAATTTTTATCCTTAGAACCAATGGGTCTATCATACTTGCGGTGTGTTATAGATTCACTTATATCATCTACTCCTTCACTTCCATGTGGTATTTCAATACGAGTAGGGGTATTTGCAACTCGGTTATGTGATTTAGTTACCGTTTTAGTATATGCACTACAAAAAATATGTACATTCATAGCTCACGATAAACGCTATGGTAGGGATTTCATAGCGAAACTGCTAATGTTATGTTATCGGAAGCCATCATAGGTACCCACTCCATGATAGCAGTTTTTTTACGCTACATTATATTCAGATACAATGACAATAAATGAACGTTGTTATTAACGTTATTATAAGATGATTTTTTAATTATAAAACTTGATTATGATTTATATCGGGTGATATTATAGGTTCTCTACAATAGCTATTTTTAATTGTTGTATTTAATTTTGTTATAATTTATAATATGTTATGATAGTCTATTTCGTATGTAATTTTAAACGCTATGATAGTAGAGAGTAACATTTTTTTGCTATTGTTGATTTGTTTTCTGAGCTATGATATTCTAATTTTGTAGTCCACTATATGATTTTCAAGACAAGAAACCTGAATAAGAACAACATTTTTCATAACAACCAAACATTCATAAACATTCATAAGTGGACAATACATAAGTCATAAGTTTAAGGTGCAGAAACATAAAGCAAAGTCTTAAGAAACATGATGATAATAAGTTCATTAGCCTAGTCTAAAACTAGCTAAATTTTTACCAAATTTCTCTATTCCATCCATGCTGCAACAATGAAAAACTCCCATCAGTTTAGGAATTGCATATGAAAGATTGAAACAAGAAAGCAGAACACTTACATGTGCATGTTAATAGATGACCAATTTATCAGTTGTCCATGCAATTGATGAATCATGTGTTGATGAATCATGTGCATCTTTCATGGATTCTATTTCATCAGATTTCCGCCAAACGTTTGCATCATCAACCAACACTGCATCTACCCACACTCTTGCTGCATTTGGACCCAATCGCACTAAGTGAACCTTTTGATATGGGTCTGTTGAATGCACATGTCCTTCGGTAACAACATGTTTCCTTCCACCAATGTCCATCAATTTGCAATTCTGGTTCACTTGTATAGCTTAAGATCCATGATTTTGCTGGAACAGACAAATATCAATGTTACCCATACATATCTATTTCATACTCAAACAGATATGTATGGGTAACATTGATATTTTTCTGTTCCAGCAAAATCATGGATCTTAAGCTATACAAGTGAACCAGAAGTGCATTGAACCACTGGTTCAACACATTTATTCTTAGGCCATGCAATAATATGGCCAACAGCTTCCTTACTGCTGGACATGTTTCTCTTAGGTTTCCACATGTAAGCTTTCAATTCAGTAGCAGATTCAACCAAGACTTTAACATTCTTCGGGCCTAATCGACTGTCATTCACTATATCATCTGGGTCGGAAGAGAGAATATGCCATCACAACCTATACCATCTTCATCAGCCCAATCAATAATAAGACACATATTCTGTCCTTTTTTGTTCACACTCTGTTACATAGTCTTGAGTTAAAATGTGACAGTGCATAACTGTAAAAAAAAATAATTGATCTAATATTAATGACTTACTCTAACAGCTGAGTTTTCACCCACTTCATTTTCATCTCTGCCCTGGTATATTACTTTGGCAAGTTCAGCTTTTAACTGATCCACCATTTCCTGTAGTCCAATTTGCTTCTCCTGCATTTCAGACATAGTCTTGTTCTTCACCTGGAAGCAAGCTAATTTTTTCTTACTCATATTTCTGCCTGTTACTCTCAAACGACCAAGATTATCATGACCTAGCAGTTGGACTAGTGTATCCTCATCTTTATCTTTAGCACATGCTGGATTAGCACCATTAACAAGCCAGCTGCCTTTTGCTTCACCAGGAGTTCCTAATCATAACAGAAACAAATATAAAAACCTCATATAAGTTAAACAAAATACAGCAATAATAGAAAGATTTAAGCAAAGGGAAGTAGCTAATTACTGCCCAATAAGGTAGCTTGAAAAAGATCGATCTCTTCTTCCATCTAGATAATTCTTCCTTATCTACTTGGACTTCTTCATCTTCCTCTTCCTCTTCCTTTAATTCACTAGGTAAACCCTCAGAAGACCACCATTTTCCTCTTACTTCCAGATCATTTAACATTTCTAAACTCATTCTTGAAATTTCTGAGGTTTTGAGATATTTCACGTCCAGTTAAAGTCTTTCCCCTTCTCCCTTGTTCAACATTTCCATCAAACCACTTCTTCTTTCCACGAAAATTATGAGTTGGTGGCAGACCTTTTCTGTGGCACATCTACACATGTTTTCTGCTAAACTTAACCACATACTATCAGTATTCTTCCCACATAAAGGACACCCCATTCTTCCTTTTAGTTTTCAGCCTGCAAGGTTCCCGTAAGCTGGGAAATCACTGATCGTCCAAAGAAGCATCGCCTTCAGAGTAAACGTTGATTGAGTCACTGCATCGTACACTAACTCTCCAATGCTCCACATATGGTTTAGATCCTCAATGAGGGGTTCTAAGTACACATCTATACTATTACCAAGATATTGTGGAGCGGGAATCAACAATGAAAGCATGATATTCTCCTTCTTCATGCATAAGTCTAGTGGAAAGTTATAGTTGACTAGCAAAGCAGGCCAGCAACTGTACATCGTATTCTTCATATTGAATGGATTAAATCCTTCTGTTGAAAGTCCCAGCCTTATGTTCCTTTCTTCAGCTGCAAAGCTAGGGTATTTGGCATTTATCTGATCCCAAGTGACTGAATCAACAGGGCGTCGAAGTTTTCCATCAGTGCTTTTGTTGCTGAAGTGCCATCGTAAATCCTTGGCCATTTCCTCTGACCGGTACATTCTCTTCAGTCTTGGGATTATTGGAAAGTACCTTAACACTTTTTTTGGGACTCCTTTCTTCTTTTCACCAGTGTGGATATTAGTCTTCCATCTTGAAGCATTCACTACAAGAAATGTGACTATCGATAGCGTTCCAGGATAGCGTTTTTTGTGTTACTGCTATTGTACATGGACACGGGTTTTATCCATAGCGTTTCATTTTTTAGAACGCTATTGTTTGATTCCCGGGGAAAGGAAAATACATAAGCGCGTCAATCTGCTTAGTTTCGGAACTTACTACTGCAGATAATATAAAAAACGCTATGATACTTACAAAATCACTTAACTTTTTCAACATAATCAATTCGACTTAGTTATTTCTCTCTTTCTTCATTATTTTCAGAAGTTCTTCACTGTATGCGTTACTTCGGGACATTGTTTATCTCACCGATTCGAAGCTCCATTGTTTAATCGAGAAAGTATTTTCCTCATATACTTCAGCGTTTAGTTAAATTTAGGTCTATGTACATCGATTATGCGGTTCTAAATTACCCATGCATGTTTCGGTGTATATACATATTGTTTGAATTCGTTAGATGTGTAATATAGCTAATAACAATGTTGCGAGCTGAGGATGAGAGGAGGCTACACGTCGACATCCATAAGAAGTAAGACCTGGTTCTAATAACTCAATCCAACTTGTGTTTAGAATTTGTGTTTGTTTGTATGATGATAATGAGGAATAACAGAGTAAAGAAAACAGAGTGCACAGAGAGTTTAAAAACAAGTTTTCATAAACAACTTTAAGCATGCGCAAAGGCGTAGAAGTCGCCTTGGTAGAGTGGTCCAAACATGGCTACAGAGTTGTTTCCTCTTATGTCAAAACAACTTTAAGTGTGCGCAAAGGCGTATACCGAGTAGGCTTCAATTGGGCTTAGTCAAAATCTTGTTCTTATGTTTTTAGTAACATTACGTGGTTCTCACGTGACTCCCACTTATACCGACTTGGGCTTCAATTGGGCTTGTCTCACACTTAATTCGAATTGTCCAGATCCAAGGAAGACTAGTAAGAGTGAGGCATGTATTTGCTCACACTGTTGTAAGTAGTTATGAAACATGTTTATACATTGTTATTACATTTTTCTTTTTTTTTTTTAAACGTCATACATTGTTACATATATAACTTGTTTTAGGAAGGAAAATGTTCAACTGTCAAAAACTAGTTTCCCTAAGAAATAGGGAATTGTTTTTTCCAAAATCATGATTGGCTTAAAACTGATTTTTGAAAAAACAAAAACTATAATCTACTCTAAAAACTACTAACAGTCAAGACCTTAACTTTTAAATAAAAAAGAGTTGGAAGAAATACTGTCATTGATGAAAATAAGAAAACCGTTTCAAAAACGGTTTTTACAACAACAAAAAAACAACAACAAAAAAAACAATAGATTCATTGGTTCTTGGTTCTTCTTGGTTCTTGAGTCTTGCCAGTTCCGAATTAGTTCATGAAAGGAAAACCCATTTTATCCCATGGTAAGTCCGGGATTTTCACCGTAGCAAGAGACTCTTCGGTGACTTTTTTCTTTTCTTCATGGATCTTCATTTTCTTCACCAGATCTATAGTTGGATCGTTAATCATTTTGAAGATGATATTAAGCTTAGCCTCCCTTTTAGCTATCTTCATTTTGTACCACATTGCTCTCTCATACTCAACCTTGTACTCCTTCATCCTCATCATATCAACTTTGTAGTGATTCTCTACTGCCTTCTTCGCTTTCTTGATTTCCATATTCATCATTCCCTCAGCCGCCAGTTGTTCAGGAGTCATAGGGCTTTTCCTTTTCTCATTTCCAATCTTATCCATCTAAACATGAAACATTAAACAAAAATATTAGTATAATAGGTATGTATACGAAAATATAGCCATATGATGTTTTTTTATTTGACAGAAGTTATATTTAACTAAATGAAAACGAATAGAGAAAAAAGGTTTATTATGAANGTTTATTATGAAACCTTCTTCAACTTCGATTGAATATGAAACCTTAGAAAGAGTTTTATTTTGTTTAGATAGAAGTTGCAGAGACTTAAGAGGAAGAATCACTTATATAAAGACCATGATCTTGAATTAGGGTTTCGAACATATATTTTCCATAATAATTAATTAAGGGGAAATAAGTTATTAAGGTCACGATCTATGCTCGGTGGGAGTTTTAAGAAGATTAATTGTATCTACGCAAACGTCTGTTAGTAGATATTTCATCATAACCTAATAAAAATTAAAAATAACCTTCTGTTTGATTCGGTTAATAGAGTATTAAAAAATATATAGAAATCTGGATTAGATAATTGACAGAAACGCGTCGTTTGTGTTTCATTAAATAAAAGGAAATTAAAAATTTTTCATTTTAAGAAAATATAGTCGCTTTTGTTTCCCTCTCAACCCAATAAAAAAACCCTAATATTGCGCCATTTCACAGAAAAATTACACAGAAAAAATCAAAACAAACAACACAGAAAAAAATCAAATGACAAAACGACCACCACCGATCATCTCCTCAAATACGCAAACTTCATCTCCATCTTCCAACATTAGCTGTAAATAAAAAAACATTATATATATCAAAGATGATTTTTTAATTTATGGTTAAATACTTAATATTATATAAAATCAAGAAAGACTACAAACCGAATGAGGAGTAAAATCTGGTGATAGACGCTGACCATGATAAATAAATCGAACAGAGCCATATTGTATGTTTTTATGCTTGCAATACCCAAGCATCAATTTCTTGATTCTTGTAAAAACTTTAATATTAAATTTATATTGGACACCCTGTTGGTCCACAAGCTTCAGAATCAACCTCTTCAACTGGTCGGTTTCAGGATGTGGAGATCTCCTCAAACCACACGATTCTGCAGTAGTAATCGATGAACTAATTATTAAGAGAGAATAATGTTGATTGATATGTTTGAGAGAGAGAGAGAGAGATTTACAGAAAAAGATTTAATTTGAACAATTAAACGAAGAAACGTTCCGTTTTATGGAAAACCATAACTTTATCTATATTTATTCAAATTTTGATGCTTAAAATTTGACCTTTTGGAAAGAGTACTGTTGGAAAGAGAAATATGTTTATGTTTGATTTAGAAAACTCAGAATAATTCAGAAGGTACCGATGGTACGTACAATGCGATACAAAACGATGTACAGGTCACCGTTTCCGGTAAACAA
>OVBE01001809.1:0-34176 GCA_900406425.1 Iberis pinnata | reverse complement strand
TTCCAATCTTTGAATGACAGTGATTCTGGCCGAAACTGAATCATTGATCTTCAATATACAATAATATAAAGTATATTAGATGAGTTTGAGTAATATATATTAGTTACAAGTCAAAGGGTTTATATCAGTTTAGGGTCTAGTGTTCAGGTTTACGAAATTGAAATTAAACAACTCAAACGTGAAAACTAAACAACTTAATAAATTAACTGTCAAAAGTTGTTGCATGTATATTTAAATGATATATAAAGTATATTAGATGAGTTTGAGTGATATATATTAGTTACAAGTTCAAAGGATTTATATCAGTTTAGGGTCTAGTGTACACAACTTAATAAATTAACTGTCAAAAGTTGTTGCATGTACATTTAAATGATATATAAAGAAATTACTCAGCCCTAGTAACAAGGTTGATGATCCAACGATCTAACAAGTCAAAGGAATTAATCAGTCCTAGTAACAAGGACCTCTTGGATCTAGAACGCTCGATCCGAAAGGCGAGAAGAAACTCTCAGTTCTCCAACACGATGGGGGATAATCTCATCCCTAACATGTTCTTTCTCGAAGATCCGAACAACCCCCCCCCCTCTAGTTCGATGGATCCGTGTTGAAGAAACATGGTTAAACAACAACCCCCCCCCCTCCCTTCCTGAGATAGACAATGCAATTATCAATCCGATAGGAGGAGGAGCATTAGGCAATCAAGTGCCACGGGGAGTTCAAAGAGGTGGTAATGGTAATCAGATGGAACCTGAAGTCATTTTGCTGAATGACCCACTAGAACAGGTTTTCAATCACCCACCTCAACAAGATATGGTTCTCGTTGGAGACTTCAATAACCCTGAAGCTTTCCTCACTAATAGGAATGCTTTTCATCCTCATCAACCTCAGAGGACATGATTATAATTTCCCGTTCCAGCTCATTCAGCTCGTACATCATAGTCAATTTTGTGGTCTTCCTACTGAGCACCCCATGGATCACATAGACAGTTTTGAGGATATATGCAGCACTGTCTAGATTGATGGAGTCCCTCAGGACTTTATGATTTGTAAACTCTTTAATAACTCGCTAGCGGACAGAGCTCTAAGGTGGCTAAAATCTTTACCACCTAATTCCATAGAAAGTTGGGATGATTGTAAATCCAAGTTCTTGAATCAGTTCTACACTCCTACAAGGACAAATAATATGAGAAACCAGATTTCTCAGTTTCATCAAGGTCCTTCAGAATCTTTCTATAAAGCATGGCATAGATTCATGGAGTATCTTCGGGATTTTCCTCATCATAGATTTTCCGAGATGAATCTTCTAAATACCTTTTTACAGAGGTATAGAGCAGCAATATTGGCTTTCTTTGGATATAGCTAGTAATGGAGATTTTATGACCAAGCCAGTGCATGAAGCATATCAGCTTATAGGAAACTTAGCTGCGAGTAGCAGTAACCATTGTCCAAATTCAGATAAAAGGGGAGGATCATCTGACTCAGAATCCTCAGAACTGGCTGCAGTAAAAATGCTTCTTACTCAACTTCTCAATAATCATAAGCATAAGCAATTGTGGTTGTCTGAAGATGTAGAAAAGACTAATGTGGACTGTTTTGCTCTTCAAGCACCTCAAGTTGTAGAAGAAGAAGTGAGCTACATCAATAGCCAAGGTCAAAGAGTGTTCAACCAAAGATACAATCAAGGGTGTTAAATTTTGGTATCATCGAGCCAAAACAAATGTGAAGACATATAAAGATCAAGAAAAGCTACAGAAAAAGAAACGGACCAAGAATATTGTGGTTGGGTCGACTTGGCCAAATTTAGGCCAAGTTAGGTCTTTTATCGGAAAACATGCGCAGACCACCGACATTCATGCGAAGATATCGAGCCAAAGTCAATAATGCACATTTGCGTGTGGAGCAAGCATTTAACATGAACTACAAGCTACTCGGGTCTTAGGAATTATCGCAATACCAGGATAAGTCGACCATGCGAGGATCGAGACCTACCGGGCCAAGGACACGTCTCTGTCGGCTCTCGGGAATGCAAGAATATCGGGCCATTATCAAAGAAGAACCATGCGCATTATCATAAGTCCAAGGCAAAGTGAACCATACGGGAAACTAGGACCAGTCTTAGAAACGTGCATATTCGTTCGAAGCGTTGCGCATAACAGTGCCGAGAAACTCTATCTAAAGGACTCTCGGCCAAATTGTGCGGTCTATCACTCAAATATGTTCTACACGTGCCTAATAATTCCAAGAATGATCTAGAAGAAGAAAAAGAGCCGTTGGACGTAATATGGCCGGGTTCACAAGTTTGTCCAAGTTCATGCGCATGTGATCCTCTAACCGCATCCGTACACGCGCTTTCTTTACCCTACTTTTACTTTTTCACCTTTACGATTGTAAACCTTAATTCTTACCATTCTAGGTATGTTTTAAGGTTCTTATAGTATGCGCCACACTATCATTTTAAGAAATAAGAGAAACATTTACTTCTTTATTCTCCCTTTTACTGTAAAACACTCTCTATCTTGTTCTTGAGCTTGATCCACCAAGGATTGAGCTCAATATTCTCTCAAAATCTTCATGGTATCAGAGCGTTAAGCTTTGACTACCTATATTCTTCTGAAAATCTCTGATTCTCTTACATTTACTAACTCATTTTCTCGGTTTCATTCGAAAAGATTGGAACTTTCTCTCGGTCATTTTCTTAAAAAGGTTGAATCTTTTTTCTTAAAGCTTGATTCTTTCATTGTGAAATCATGGAAAATTAGAAGATTCTCGGAGTTCCAGTCATTGTGAAGGCCATTAACTACTTACTTTGGGCTAGAACCCTAAAGATCTTTCTCGGAGGAAAAGGACTCATCAATCATTTGTCGAGGACGAGTCCTACCATCAAGAAGAAAAAGCCCAAAGAGTCCAAGAAGAAGGCAGATGAAGAAGATGTCGAAGCTGATGAAGCTAAGGACAAAGAAGAGGATGACTCTACCGAGGAAGACATTTGGTTTCAAGAAGACCAAATGGTCCTAGGTATTGTGCAAACCTCACTCGATCCGGCTCTACTTGAGGCTTATGCCTATTGTGAAACTGCTAAGGATCTTTGGGATACGCTTCATAAAGTATTTGGAAACATATCCAACTTAAGCCGGGTGTATGAGGTAAAGAAATCCATAAGCAACCTCAAGCAAGAAGACATGGACTTTAACTCCTACTTTGGGAAGTTCCGGGCACTTTGGGCTGAGCTGAATATGCTTTAACCCTTCTCTCTTGACGCATCGGTCCTAAGTGAGAAAAGGGAACATGACAAGGTCTTTGGCCTGATCCTTAACCTCAATGGGAGCTACAAAGATCTAGTAAAACACATCCTAAGGGTAGAGAAATTTGGGTCCCTTGAACATGTGTGTTCCCAAATTCAAAGGGAACAAGGTAACCATGGGCTATTCGATGGGAAGAAGGAGCTTGTCATGGCAAATGTGGCTGGTAAAGAAGTAGCAATGGCAAACCGGGGGTTCTACAAGGATGAAAAGAAGGCAAACCTAGTTTGTGAACATTGTAACAAGAAAGGCCACACCAAAGATAAGTGTTGGTTCTCTTCACCCACATTTAAGACCCACTAAGGATGGAAGACAGAAATTTGGCAACTCAAAAGACAATGTGGCACAGGAGAAAGCTAATAAAAACGGAGAAGGCTCAAGCCAATCTCAAGAGGATGGACCAAACAGCAAAGCCCTTGTTACATACAAAGCATCCGCAAGAAAGGAGGAGGAGTACGTGAGTAAGAAAGACTTTGATGCCTTGATCAAGGCACTCAAAGATGCCTCCAAATCTGGTAACATGTTGGGTAATATCATTGCTAACTCTTTTAAAGCTCAATATAAAGATGATTGCCTTATACTAGACTCGGGTGCTTCTCACCACATGATTAGTAATGTGGATTTAATTGAGAACCTAGAACCGGCTTTAGGTAATGTGATAATAGCTAATGGAGATAGGATCCCTATAAGGGGAGTTGACAATCTTAAGTTGTTTAACAAGAAATCTAGGGCCTTCTTCATGCCATCTTTTACATCTAATCTTATTTCTATTAAAAGAGTTACAAATGATTAACATTGAAATGTGGTATTTGGGCCTAATAAAGTTTGGTTTTAGGATATTAAGACTAATGCTATCCTTGGTACGGGAGGAACTAAGGAATATCTCTATGTTCTTGAAGACCTCAAGCATTCTCCATCTCTTTCTTTATCTACTGTTTTTTCTTCGTTTGTTGATCCTTCTAGTGACTTGTTATGGCATGCTAGATTAGGACACCCACATATAAGAACCTTTAAAACTTATGATACCTAATGTTTCTTTTGCTAATGACAATTGTGAGGCTTGTATTTTGGGCAAACATTGCAAATCAGTTTTTCCTAAGTCTAATGCCACTTACAAAAATTGTTTTGATCTTATACACTCAGATGTTTGGACCTCTCCTTGCATGTCTAGAGAAAATCATAAATATTTTGTGACATTCATTGATGAGAAGTCCAAATATACATGGCTCACACTACTCCCCTCAAAGGATAGGGTCTTTGAAGTCTTTGTTAATTTCCAATCCTATATTACTAACCATGTCAACCCCAAAATTAAAATTTTTAAGGTCAGACAATGGTGGAGAATATACTAGCAATACGTTTAAGGAGCATCTTAACAAGCATGGCATCATTCATCAAACGAGTTGTCTATACACTCCACAACAAAATGGAGTGGCAGAGAGGAAAAATAGGCATCTTATGGAGATACCCCGATCCAGGACGTTGAATGCCAAAGTTCCTAAACGGTTTTGGGGAGATGCGGTTGTGTTAGCTTGCTACCTAATCAACCGGACTCCCACTCAAATTTTAAAAGACATCTCTCTTTTTCAAGTACTTAATAACATTAAACCCTCTCTTAATCATCTAAAAATATTTGGGTGTGTTTGTTTTGTCCTTGTCCCAGGAGACCAAAGAACAAAGCTTGATGCCAAGAGTACAAGAGCTATGTTCATTGGATATTCATCTAATCAAAAGGGATATAAATGTTATGTCCCCGAGACTAGGAGAGTCTTAGTATCAAGGGATGTCAATTTCCTTGAGTCTAAATCTTTCTTTGAGGAAAAGAATTGGGATCATTTGGAGGACTTATCGACCTCATTTTCAGACAGAGCCGAGAACCTAAGACGCATCTTAGAAAATCTTGGAGTAACCACAAGTGCTCCTACCCCTAGTCAAGAGAAAACCACTTTCTTCCAATCACCTATCCACCTTGATCATGAAGGGGGGAATGAGAGTGAATCTTCGGTTGATATATCTGACATTGGACCTCAAACTCAAGAAGCTCTGAATTCACCATTTCATGATCAAGGGGGAGTAATAGAAGATCAAGAAGAAGAAGTGGTCGAAGAACAACAACCAGAGCCACTAGCCTTGGAAGGAGCACACGGATAAAATATCCTCCATCAAACTGGGTAAACACTCGAGTCTACTACAACAATGAAGCCATACTTCATCCAATTCAAAAAGCTTGTTCAATGACGAGTTTTCCCAAAGACCATCAAGTGTTTACTAGTAAGTTGGATCAAGCTCATATTCCAAGGTCCTACAATGAAACTATTGAGGCAAAAGAATGGAAGGAAGCCATTTGAAGTGAACTCAACGCTATGGAACACAAAAACACCTGGAGAGAAGTTAAGCTTCCAAAAGGGAAGAATGCAGTGACATCCAAGTGGGTATTCACCATTAAATATAAAGCCAATGGAGATATTGAAAGAAATAAGACAAGATTAGTTGCTAGAGGCTTCACCCAAACCTATGGGGAAGACTACCTAGACACTTTTGCTCTGGTTGCCAAACTTCACACAGTTAGAGTCACTTTGGCAATAACTACAAACTTAAACTGGGATCTATGGCAAATGGACGTGAAAATGATTTTCTAAAAGGAGACTTAGAAGAAGATGTCTACATGAGGCCACCACCCGGCTTTCAAGCAAGAATTTGCCAAGGAAAAGTTCTTAGGCTCAATAAGGCCATATATGGTCTTAAACAGTCACCAAGAGCATGGTACCACAAATTGAGTTCAACTCTCATAACAAGAAGCTTTACCAAGTTCGAGGGAGATCACACTCTATTCATTTAATCTAGCCAAAGAGGTAAGGTTGTCATCCTCATATATGTTGATGATATAATCATCACTGGGGATGGCAAGGTATGTATTCAACCTCCAAAAGATCACCTTAAATATGTTTTTGACATTAAGGATTTAGGAGAACTAAAGTATTTTCTTGGTATTGAAATTTGTAGATCCGAGAAAGGTCTCTTCTTGTCCCAAAGAAAATACACCCTTGATCTCTTAAGTGAAACATGAAAACTTGGAGCAAAGCCTTGCAAACCCCCCCCCCCCCTTGAGGATGGTTACAAAGTCATGAGAGAGGGGGAGATTGAGAGCGAGCCATTTGGAGACATTTACCATTCTATGTATGTTTAAGGTTCTTATAAATACCTTTTATGCGCCGCATTGTCGTTTAAAGAAATAAGAAAAAAAAATTTCTTCTTTATTCTCCCTTTTACTCTAAAACACTCTCTATATTTTTCTTGAGCTTGATCCACCAAGGATAGAGCTCATTATTGTCTCAAATCTTCAAAGAGTTCAACAAAGGCTTTGTCAGAATTATTTTGTGCAAAACAATGGAGGGAATGGTTTTCAAGGAAACCGGAATGTGAGCTTTGTTCCAAACTACAATTCAGGCGGCTTTCAACAGCAATCTCAGCCTATTTATCAACAAGCACTTCCACCTCAACCTCAGAAAGAGGACAAGATGGAAGCTATGCTCAAAAGGATACTAAAAGGTCAGCAACCAACCGAGAGGAACTTAAATGTTAAGATGGATAGCATATACGGTGATTTGAATCAAGAATTCGAAAGGTTGTCTACTCATATCAAGCATTTGGATACTCAAGTGGTTCAAACCGCTGAAGCTGTGAAGAGACCACCAAGTTTTCTTTCTCGAATGTCTGATTCAAGTAATAAGGAGGAGTATGTGAATGTTGTTATGTTGAGATGTGGGAAGTCTCTAGTTGTGAGAGAAAAAGCTGATAAAATTCTGGTCAAAGAAACTAAAAATCCTGCAGAAAAGGCGAGTTTGGAAAAATCTGGAAAATATGCAGAGGTTAAGATCAATAGATCCAAAAATTTGGAGAAATATAGATTCTCTAGTTCGATCGATCCCAGATGGATTGATCGATCCCAGATGGATCGATCGATCCTATTAAGGCATGGAGTTACAAGAGTTTAGTTCGATCGATCCCTCATGGATCGATCGATCCGTCAATCTCAGATTCAAAAATTAAAGAGATCGATCAATCCATGCATGGATCGATCGATCCAACACCCCTAGCTGAAACTCTAGTTCAAGTTTACAAACCTAAGGTTCCGTACCTAGTGCAACCGAAGAAGTCTAGCAAATATCTAAAAGATGCAAAGTGCAAGGAGATTATCAAGGAATTGACCGTTCGATTACCATTCTCTGATGCTTGTCAAATGATTCCTTCTTTAAGGAAATATGTCAAGAACATGCCCACAAGAAAGATCACTTTAGAAGAGGGAGCAATGATAATCATAGAAGAATGTAGCTCGATACTTTAGAACCTTATGCCTAAGAAACTTGGAGATCCAGGAAGCTTTGTTCTATCAGTAGAGATTGGTGATATTACAATTGCAAGATCTCTTTGTGATTTAGGATCCAGTGTGAAATTTTGCCTCTTTCTATGGCTAAAGGTTGGGTATGACGGATATAAAAGGTACCAAGATCACATTCATCCTTGCTGACCGTTCTGAGAAGTATCCCGTAGGAGTTCTTGAGAAGCTTCCTGTGAAGATTGGGACAGCTTTTGTACCAACCGAATTTGTGGTTCAGAAGAGAATAACCAAAAGATCCTCTCATATTAGGAAGACCCTTTTTAGCAACAGTTGGAGCTATTATTGATGTGAAGAAAGGCAAGATCGATCTTCATCTCGGTGATATGGTCATGAAGTTCAATCTACAAGACGTTTTGAAGAAACCAGTCCTAGATGCCAAATCCTTTTGGGTGGACACCATCGTAGAGGCTGCTGAGGGAGTTTCTGATAACTTTTTACTTGATGATCCTTTAGAGGTTGCACTGACTAATGCTACTGATGAGTATTTTTCCCTTAGAGATGATGTTTCAGGTTATACCATGATGTTAGACTCTTGTAGGAGTATTGAAAAGATGACCAACCAAGTGGAATCGTTGGACACAGCTGCCAATCTCCACCTAAACCGTACCATGCGGCCCTTACTGATGAATAGAGCGAGCTGAAAGCTCCAATACTAAACTTAAACCTCTTCCAGCCGGGCTAAGGTACGCATTTTTAGGTCCTAATTCTACTTATCCCGTGATAATGAATGCTGAATTAAATAACGTGGAAATCACCTTACTTCTTTCTGAGCTAAGAAAGTACCGTAGAGCTCTAGGTTATACCTTAGATGATATCACAGGGATTTCACTAGACTTCTGCATGCATAGGATACATTTAGAACATGAATCTAAGACTTCTGTAGAACATCAGAGAAGGCTAAATCCTAACTTGAAAGATGTTGTTCATAAAGAGATAATGAAAATTCTAGATGCAAGTATTATTTATCCTATATACGATAGTAGTTGGGTTAGTCCTGTTCATGTAGTTCTTAAGAAAGGGGGACTAACAGTGGTTAAGAACGAGAACGATGAGTTGATTCCAACTAGAATTATTACATATCATAGAATGTGTATTGACTATAGGAAATTGAATGATGCAACCCGAAAATATCATTTTCCATTACCTTTTATTGACCATATGTTAGAGAGATTGGCTAATCACCCTTACTAGTGTTTCTTAGACGGTTATTCAGGTTTCTTTAGATTCCAATTCACCCAGACGATCAGGAGAAGACGACATTCACATGTATTTTTGGTATTTACGCTTATCGTAGGATGCCTTTCAGTTTGTGTAATGCTCCATCAACTTTTCAGAGATGCATGGTTTCTATCTTTAATGACCTTATTGAATATATCATGAAAGTTTTCATGGATGATTTTTCTGTCTATGGTTGTTCTTTCGATGTATGTCTTGCTAACCTGTGCAGGGTTCTTCAAATATGTGAGGAGAAGCATTTGGTGTTGAACTGGGAGAAGTGTCATTTCATGGTGACGAATGAGATTGTGTTAGGACACAAGATTTCTGAGAAAGGGATTGAAGTGGATAAGGTTAAGAATGAAGTGATGACTAACTTGCAAGCTCCTAAATACATCAATGATATTCGCAGCTTCTTAGGTCATGCAGGCTTCTATAGAAGATTCATTCAAGACTTATTAATGATTGCTATACCCCTTACGAAGCTACTGTGCAAGGATGTCAAGTTTGAATGGGATAATGATTGCCAATCTACCTTTTTAGCGATCAAAGGAGATTTGGTACGTGCTCTAATTGTGCAACCACCGGACTGGGATTTGTCCTTTGAAGTAATATGTGATGCAAGTGATTTTGCTCTGGAAGCTGTTCTTAGACAGCAAAAAGATAAGAAGCTTCATGTCATTTACTGTGCCTCTAGGACTTTTGATATAGCTCAACTCAATTATGCAACAACCAAGAAAGAGCTCCTAAAGATTGTCTTTGCCTTTGAGAATTTTATATCCTATCTAGTAGGATCCAAAGTAGTAGTCTACACCGATCATGCGGCATTGCGGTATCTCCTTTCTAAGAAGGATGCTAAACCCATATTATTACATTGGGTTTTCCTTTGCATGAATTCGATTTGGAGATTAAGGACAAGCGGGGCATTGAAAACGGAGTTGCATATCATCTTTCCCGACTTCAAGTCGAAGAAGATGCTCCTATAGATGCTTCTTTTCTAGAGGAACACATTTGTGCAATAAGCACCATCGCGGATGAGAATTTCTCCATCCCTAGACTCCATAAGACTGATTTGATTACTCCTTGGTTTCAAGATTTTGCTAACTACTTAGCTGTTGATGTTGTACCACAAGATTTATCAGGTTACCGGAAGAAGAAGTCTTAAGGGATGTCAGACATTACTACTGGGATAAACCATATCTCTACAAGTTTTGTAAAGATGGTATGTTCCGAAGATGTTTGTCTGAAGAAGAGATTCAGAATGTTCTCTATTATTGTCATGGTTCAGATTATGCTGGTCACTTCGCTGCATTCAAGACGGTTTCTAAGGTACTCCAAGCATATTTCTGGTGGCCCACTATGTTCAGGGATGCTCATGCATACATATCTCGTTGCGATTCGTGTCAGAGAGAAGGGAACATTTCAAAGCGAAATGAGATGCCACAAAACTTCATTTTTGGAGTAGAGCTTTTTGATGTGTGGGGAATTGACTTTATGGGTCCTTTCCCTGTTTCTCATAATAACATTTATATTATAGTTGTTGTTGATTATGTGTGTAAGTGGGTTGAAGCAATTGCTATCCCCACTAATGATGCGAAAGTGGTACTAAAGATGTTCAAGTCTGTGATTTTTCCTAGGTTTGGTGTTCTAGAGCTGTCATCAGTGATGGAGGTAGTCATTTCATCAGTAAGGTCTTTGTTGGATTGCTTAGGAAGCATGGGGTGAAGCATAAGGTTGCATCACCATATCACCCTCAGAAAATTGGACAAGTGGAGATTTCTAACAGGGAAATCAAAGCTATCTTGCAGAAAACGGTAAACGGGTCTAGGAAAGACTGGTCTTTGAAGCCTTATGATGCTCTATGGGCATACATAACTGCATTCAAGACCCCTCTTGGTACTACACCTTTCAACCTTGTCTATGGTAAAGCTTGTCACCTACCTGTAGAATTGGAGCACAAAGCTGCATGGGCTGTCAAGTTGCTGAACTTTGATATAAAGACCGCAGCAGAAAGGCGTCTCATTCACTTCCATGAAATTGAAGAGATTCGTCACTTAGCTTATGAGAACTCCAGAATTTGCAAGGAAAGGACTAAGGCTGCACATGACAAGAAAATCATTCCACGAGATTTTCAACTAGGTGATCAGGTGCTGATGTTCAATTCTCGATTGAAACTCTTCCCTGGAAAGTTGAAGTCTATAGATGGTCTGGACCGTTTTTGATAAAAGAAATGAAACCATATGGTGCGATTGTTCTTAAAAATCGTCAAGGAAATGACTTTGTGGTGAATGGCCAAAGGCTAAAGCCTTATTTAGCTGCCTCAGATCTTCTGGAGGAATCTGATATTTCTCTTGTTGATTCAACCTCCGTTTAGAGGTAAGTACCTTCAGGCTCATGACGTTAAACATGTGCTGAGTGGGAGGCAACCCACTGTTGTGAGTTTTCTTTAGTTTAGCATTTCGATTTTTGAGTCAGTTTAGTTTTAGGTTCACTAACTTTTAGTTTTGAGTTCAACATATTTCAGAAGTTTAGAAAAGAGGAAGGTTTTGATCGATCGATCCATATGTGGATCGATCGATCCAGGTTAATAAGGATTTTACGTAAGTTAAGATCGATCGATCCTCAGTTGAATCGATCGATCCATCGGTGTGCATGTTTGAGATTTCAATCGGATCGATCGATCCTTAAAGCACCCAATTTTGCGTAAGTTCGGATCGATCGATCCGTCGACCAGGTAAATCGAAAATCACTTAAATTGAACCAGATTTTAGGCACTAAANCCCCCCCCCCCCCATCGATTTTTAAACACCATTCCACCATTAAAACCTTCAAACTTTTACAAAACCTCCAAAATCTCCATTACTCAGTATCCACCAAACCTCAATTGATTTTCGAGTTTCTTGAGCCTAATCCACACGATTTATCGAGCTCTTTCCGAATCTCAAACCAGTTTTTCGATTCAAGCAAGGTATGAAACCCTTTTTCTCTTTGGTTGATTTAGGGATTGGACTTGATTGATTATGGCCTTACTACATGTATTTGATGTTTGTTTGATACATGCATATGGATTTTTGTTGATCTATGTCGAATTTTCAATTTTGATAAGTTCGGTTTTGTGGTATTTGGATGGTTCTAGTGAGTTGTTTAGGCTTGATTGAGAATGTGGAATGCTCTAGGATTGAACATGGATTGCTAGGATGCGATAGTTTAGATTCAAATTGTTTTAATCGAATTCTCTATGAAATTTTTGATTGTGTTTCATAATTCTCGGTCCTTGTTTATCTTGATTCTTGCTAATTGAATTAGTATTGCTCGATCATTGCTTAATACTTCATGATATGGTTTTGTAGGAATGTTTTAACGTATTTGTTTTGGATTGAACAAGACACTCATTCTGCTTCGAAGTCTTTTTCTTTTCATGATGAATTCACGTAACTTCCAATACAGTACCGATGATTCCGGAAACGAGAGTGATGTAGGAGGTCAACCAACAACTATCAAAACAAGGCGATCCACTCTGAGCCGGACTATTAAGCAGATTCAACCGCAAATCGATCGCTCAAGTTCTGCTAGACCGCCAGCAACAAAGAAGACGAGAGCAACGCTAAAGAAAAGGGGAAAGTAGTCACTAGCAGCAGAACCAACAACGAGGATGCCAAAGAAGTAGATCCGGTCCTTGATCCAAAGTTCACTCAATCTCCATGGCCTCGGAAACCGAGGACGCAGTTCAACAATTTCCGCCTCGATTTGGTAGTTTCCCAACTCAAGAGTCACAAGGGTTGGAATGAGCACAACTTCAGCGACAAATGGGATCAATTTTATTCCATGTTTTACAACGCTTTGCTCAAGAGCTCGCTAGAGCCGACTCAATTCGCCAATCATGAGACTTTGGCGGCGCTGGGAGTAGACGGTGATGTTGTGGAGATTTTCCATCGGATGGGTCTTGGAACCTTCCTGTTCTAAGACTACCCTCTCTATCGTGATCTCGCGAGGCAGTTCTTAGCCTTATTCTACATCCTCAGCCCTGGTTCAGATCCGCGGAGCCCATACTTCGCAGAATCTGAGGTACAATTCTTTTGTTGCATTGTTCTTTATAGGATTCTTATGGTGGAGTTCGGTCCCATTTTTGGATTCAGAGCAGAAGGGCAGCTACCCGAGTTGCCCAACTTCTACTCCTACATTGATTTGAGGGAAGTTATTGCGCATGGGCGGTATGAGTCTCGAGAGGCAAAGCTTACCCGTATCCGCTTCCCGTCTGTCCGCATTGCACTCAAAGTATTGGGTTGCATTTTCTACGGGAAGTCGGAAGCGGAAGCGGTCAGTTCTCAGGAGCTTGAGCTCCTCCATTATTCCATATGCCATTATACGATGGTAACTTATGAGGCTGACCAGGATCCGGATCGCCATGATGCCAACATTGGATGGATTTTTGCTAAGATCCTAGCTAGCCGGAAGCTAGATGCGCTGAGGAACCCAACCCGGGTTGAGGTGATTGGTAGCCTAGTCACCCCGATTCTACATTACGTCGGGATTGCTCTTGGGTTGTTTACTCCACAGAAGACAAGAAACCGTGTGGATTGGTCCTATCTTTTCTCGACCAGGTTGTTAACCAAGGACAGAGCCTACATTTTTATGCACACGAACCTGACGCGCCGCAACTTTCCCGAGGGTCGGTTCATAGTAGGCGGTCCACTCAGAGACAGCAGCGGGACCCTAGTCCAGAGGATGACTCATATATCCTACCTGAGGATTACAGTGAGTATGATTTGCCACCTCGGCGACTCGACTTCACGGATGCCGAGACGATCAGATGGACACCAGATGCTGCTGAGAGTACCTATAGCATGGTTCGGAGGATATGGGGCGATTTAGCGAAGATCATATGACCAGAATGTTTCAGAGCACATCGAGATAGGAGTGATGAGGACGAGGAGCCTTGTTCGTAGAGCGAGAGAAGTTGGCAGTTCGGGGCAGGCTTCGGACTGATCATTTCTGGTTATCTTTTCTTTTTCACTTTGGACTTATGTATTTTATTTTTATTTTGGATTTTTGGTGTTTAGATTTATTTATCTTCTGATCATTTTTCCTTCTTCTGGATTTATTTTCACACCGGGACGGTGTGAAGTAAGTCTGGGGGAAGGGATATGGTAGTTACTAACGTTATTTTGGTGTATTGTTATTTTGGCAAAAAATTTTGAAAATTTTCGTTTTGTTAGATGAGTCTAGTAGAGTCGAAGGAATAATGACCAGAATCTATGATGACTACTAACCCGGTGTAAGTTCGAAATCATTCTCTACTTGACTGCTGACTTAGATTAACTGCTGCACTTAGGATTGGAACCCCATTGACTAATTACTATGCTTTTGAAAGTTCCAGTCTTTTGGATTGTTAATGATTTGATGCTAGCTCTATTTTGGACATGACTTAAATTTGATCTTAATTTTCTTTGTTATGGTGTTGGTTATACTTTGAAAGCTGGGTATTTTTCTCTTTAGTTCTCTTATAAACCGACAAGTTCTTTCAGTTTGATCCGGATCGTTTCTCTCCCTCCCTTCAGAAATATATAAACCGGTTCAGAAAAAGAATTGAAAGCGTGACCTAGAAGTCCGTAGTCATTTTTGGGCTGCTAAAAAAAGCAGTAAGTAAGAAAGAAAAGAAAAACGCAGAAAAGTTCGAAAATAAAAAAAGAAAAGAAAATGCAGAAAAGTGCGAAAATAAAAAAGTGAGAAAGGGGGAAAACGGGTCAGGACTAGAAGTCGTTGGATGCTCTGTTAGGTATGGGCCCTTTGATAGAAAATATACTTTAGCAGGCATTGATCGATACCCCATAGGCAAGAACGCATTATTTGTACTAATTTGAATGTAGAGAGCTGGTTGAAATGATTTGATGGTTTGATTGATTTGGAATTTAGAGTAGGAAGTATGTTATTGGTTATGTGGTGGTAAAAAGTTAATTTGTAGTGGTTGTTTAGGATTGGTGTCTTGTGGTTTTTGATGTTTGAACTTGGGTTGCTGAGATTCTGAGAGTTCCTATGTGGTCCTTTTCAAACCTCTTCTTCATATATGGTTTTTGCTTTACTTGAGGACAAGTAAAGATCTAAGTCTGGGAAGTTGATATCACTCGGATTTAACACCTTTTAGTGGGTATTTATACCTATTATTTAGTATTATCCGAGTGTTTTCCTTGTGTTTTTAGCATGTTTTCGGGAAATTCGGTGTTTGGGACGTTCTGGAGCAAAAAGGATGATTTTTGGAAGAATTCAATTGAAAATGAAGAATGATTAGTCCAAGTCTCGGACAAGGATAGAATCGATCGATCCAAGCATGGATCAATCAATCCAAAGCACATGAAGTTTTACGGAAGTTGAGATCGATCGATCCATCATTGGATCGATCAATCCTTTGGAAGATTAGATCGATCGATCGATCCCCTATGTTGAACTAAAGGAAAAACAAGCTAAAAGACGCATTTAACCTCAAGAACTATCATTAGTTTTTAATTATTTATATTTTATTTTCTTTTATTTTCAAACTATAAAAGCCCTTTTGGCTTATTTTTAGAGAGAGAAGTTTTAATAAGTTTTTAGAACAAGTTTTATCGCTGAAGTTTTAGAGAGAAGAGATCTACATATGTATTTAAGAGGATTTCTGAATTCTTATTTCTTTATATACAATTTGGCTTTTTAATTCTTCAATGTTTACTCAATCTATGATATATGTTCTTGCAATCATGTCTGAGTAGTCTCTTTGTTAGGTTTTAGGGTTTTCCTACGGGAAACCAGGTTAATTGTTAGGGTTTAATAGAATGTATTGAAATTTGTTAGGTTCTCAGTCTAGATTTATTCCTAGTGCATGAATTAGAGTAGCTAACTAGTTCATTGATCATAGAATTACAAACTCAAAGGGATTTGGTTTAGAAGTTTGATCTAATATAGATGAATAAGTGTCTTTGCTTGCGGGAGTATTGTCTTAGGGGCTTATGAACTTATCGAATCTGAATTGAAATGCATGATCGAATTATCTAAATACGACGGGAGTTTTTCTTTAGTAATTCGAGAATAGAGATCTAATATTGTGGAGAAGATAAGTCTATTATTGTCTTTCGAGTTTGGAATTATTTTCAGTAAGCAATCCTGCATGTTAACTTTGACCTTTAACCTGAATACCTATGGAATTCTCTATTGCCTATCGTTTCCGTTAATCGTTTTACAATCGTTTTTATTTATCGTTATTTTCATTTCTCGGTTACAATCACCATTTTAATCTGTTCTTAGCTTAATTCGATTTTAAACTGAGAGTCGTGCTTTCTTGGTCTCTGTGGATTCGATCTCTCATATACTACTGCGTTTGTTGTGCACTTACAGTGAATATATTTGGGTCAAAACCTGAGTGTATCAACTTGTAAGACACAAATAATAAAATTACAATTAATAGTGTCAAAACCCTTTGAAATATCCAACTTGAGTGTACAACGAGGAGATATGGATGGTTTTTGGTAGTCTTTGATGATCTCGGTGGCTAGGAGGATATTCTCGAGGAAAAGGCGACCCTTAACGAATGCACTTTGGTTGGGCAAGATGAAATCCAGTAGAAGAACCTTTGGGGATTGGCAAGCATCTTGTAGATGACCTTGTCGATGATATTACAGCAAGATATGGGCATATCGTCTTTTAACATCTTCAGATCATCACCTTTAGGGATAAGAGTGACAATTTTTGCATTGACACCATGAAGGAGGAAGCCGTAGATGAAGAATGATTGGACAACGACTATGTCATTGCCAATCATCGACCAAGCCGATTGGTAGAACTCTGATGTGTACCCATCAAGCCCAGGAGCCTTATTTGATGGCATAGCAAACATTGTAGCCTTAGTCTCATCAGTGTGGAAATTTTTTGTGATTGGTTGTATGTCTGCCTTTTTTTGAAGGAACTCTTTAAAGTGAGTTGTGGCTACATGCTTTGCGATAGGCAAGTCGGTGACAGTTTCACCCGTCGCAAGAGTCAAGCGCTTGATCGAGTTGCAGGATGTCTGAGAGGCTGGAACAGGGTGAAAGTACTAGGTATTATGATCCCTTGACCAAGCCATATGATCCGAGACTTTTGTTGATATAGAATCTCCTTAGCTCGAGCTAAAGAACTTCATTCTTTCGCTACAATTTGCTCTGATGCTAGAGGAACACCAGTGGGATCAAGTAATACTTGAGTTTGACACTGACATAGTCAATCATAGGAATCATGGGTTTGACGACAGAGGTCACTGCAAGAACGAGTATTCATTTTTCGTAAGATGAATTTGAGACTCTTGAGCTTGAGGTGGAAGAAGCGTAATGCTAGGCGCAAAGGAAACGGTCATATAGTGGACCAATATGAATTAAGCTCCTGCAAATATGAAGAGTGTTCAGCAATATAGTTATTAAATTTAAATAGCTTTTGAATGGAGGAGATGGGGAAAGAAAAATGGACAATATAGCGGACATGGTTTGAGACACCATTGGCTTCAAAAACGGTGTATAAACGTGGGAACTGTGCCAATCAGCGTCATCGATTCGGGCTCTATCTAACTTCTTCCTAATAGGATCCGCGGTAAGATGGTTCCACCAAGTGTACTTTGGTCCTACGTATGCGAGGTCAATTAAATCTCACTATGCAATAAAGACATGAAATTGTAGCATGTCAAGCTCTCTAGATCCTTGATTAGAGTGCTCTGTAGATGCTAAAATCTCATTAGGTCACGAAAAATAACTAAGGGATTGCATTGGATCCATAGAGATGACGACTATGTTGTAAATCGCGCCAAAGCTGGATGCAATCAACCTGAAAGTTTGATGCATAAACATAGGAAATCAAAACAACATCACCATTGTTAAGAGTAAGAAGAACAATTATTCGTTGCGCCATAATATGGAGCGGAGTGATCACTAAATCCGAACGCCAGCAAACCCAAATACGACCGAGATGGTGAGCACTAGAATTATAAATGGCAGACCATCCCGGAAGTGAAGCGTGCAAAATATGAGAGAAGTTAGTAGGTTGAACATGAGTTTCAAGAATACAACCAAAAATAGGGCGAGTAGAGCGAATCCAGTGATGGATAATAGTATGCTTTTGGGGTTGATTAAAACGCCTTGTATTCCATACAAATAGTGACATGACATTAGTATCTCCTTGAGGAGATGCCGGTTGTTTTCTTAGGAGCTGGTTGCTTGGTCTGTTTTCCCGATGTGATAGTGGAGGAACGATCATTTGGTTTAGTCTTAAGGCGAGTTCTATAACGAGAAACCAAAGAGGAGTCCTTCACTTGGGCTGACTATGTATCTGAGACATGACCTTCCTCCTTGTCTTCGTCTTTGTCATCGGCAAGAACAAAAAAACGTGAGGGAGAGAGCGAGGCCTTGGCTAATGGGGAAGTTTGTGACTTGGGCAGGGATGCGGATGTGCGACCTATGCAAGCTACAATAGAACCGTATGTTTATTCATTATTATTAGTAGAGTTGGTGGCAGCAACATTAGTAGTTTATGTAGGCGAATGGATCGAGTCCTCTGCCGAGTCAATGACTTCTAGTGCAGATTCCATGAGAGATACAATCGGACCTATTTCTGAATCAATAACAGACGGAGCTGAGCTAAAGTTAGATGATGTATTTGAAGCAGTCACGAAACTGCTTGGATCCACAGTCGTTGCTGCAGTTGAAGCTGGTACCTTGGGTGGACATTGCTTGATCTCCATTGTGATGAATTCCTGGAATTGTATTTGTACCCGATTGAGTATCAAGTGAACATTGAGCAGACTTCTTATTTTGCAATCTTGTTGTTTATGTCTCTACGTCTTGCATTCGGAACACTTTGAGGGTAGCCATGGATATGAGACTAACACATGCTCACTTTCTCCGTCCAATTCAATTTTTTCCGTAAGAGGTGAATCAAGATTCATGACAACAAGAATATGTGCAACATCGTCTCATGCACTTTCAGTTTTCGGATGAAGCTTTCGAGTGTCACCAACAATGACCCCCTATAACTTTAAGCCAGGACGAGTGAATAGTCGATCAGGTACCTTACGAAAATCAACCCAAAGAGGCGTAGTTGACAAATCTGGCTTCGCTTGAACTTGATGGTGACCATTCTTGAACAACAAGTAGAATATCGGCGATATGCCAATACTTCTTACAAAAAAATACGTGCACGAAATTCCAGACACGCAATAAGGAAAAGAACAATGTCTTCGTTAATGAATTGGACATTGATCATTGACGGCTTATCACTGTTATTCCAAATTTGATTTGCGGTTGCATGAACCTTCCCAATATGTGGTGCATCACCCACAAAGTACTCGACCAAAAAATTGGTCAATAGGAGCTCGACATATTCGAGAACTTTTTGAAGAAGTTGTTGTACCGTTGCTGAAAGTAACAGAGGGTTTGGGAAATGAAGAACAGAGATCGGAAAAATATACTACTCTGTTCCATGGATTGAGGGAAAGCGGAGAAGGTGTTGAGGGAGCTCCACCCGGGAGGTCATGGAAGCTGGTCACTGTCGGCATCGTGAGCTGGAAAGTAATAAAAAAAAATAAAAGAACTCTAGACGGTTGTCTTCAAAATCGTCGCTTATGTTGTATTTTTAAATTATATAGTGTAAGAATCCAAAGTGAAAAAGAGGTAAACATGAAGAAGAAGACATTTTAATTGTACTAATATTATCTCATATCCCAATATTATCAACAATGTAGACTTCAGACAGAAACAAATAGAGACAAATCTTCGATTGTAGTACTAGTTTTGCTAAAGCGTCAAACTCCAGTCCCATTTCTAATCCTAAAACCCTCCAAAACATAACATCAAATTATAAGAAGAACAAAAAAAACAGACAAGGATCTCTCAACCCATAGGTTGATGGAACGAAAAGGCCGATTAGTATTTTGAAATTATTTTAAGTATGATGATGGGTTAAATGTTTTTTCAATAGTTATGATTGTTTAAATATAGTTTTTACTTTCTTATCTAATTTTAAATTTCCTTATGTAGTTTTAATTTCATAAATACTTCTAATTAATTTTTTTTTGCAAATAATACAATATATTTGGATAAGAATTAATGTTTTTGGGAATATTGTTTTTACGGGTCAAAATACATAACACGGGTTTTTGATTTTTATTGAGTAATAAATTAATTATTTGTAACTATAATTTAAGAGATATTATAAAGAGGTTATCAAATTTTACATTTTATAATAAATCAGTTGCTATGAAATTTAAATATATGTTTTTATGCAATTTTAAATTTCTTTATGTAGTTTTAACTTAATAGATACTTTTCAATACTTTTAGTTTTGTTTTATTTTGGACATAAAGATAAATATATTATTGTTTGCAAAAATTGTTGTTTTTAAGATCAATATATTTTATTTTTGATAAAGTAAGATCAATAAATTCACATATCAAAAAATATTTTAATATATATGTCATATGATATTTAATATAAATTAAATTATAAATTTGGTTTGAAAACGTTTGACGAGCACTCTATACAACATAAAAAAAACCAAGAAAAAACCTTTCAAAAATTTATAAAGTTGACCAAAGTTTTTAAGAATATAAAAACTGAATGGAATTGATTTCTATAATGTAATTATAGTTATATCATTCAATCATTATGACTATTGTGTATAATATAAATTTCAAAAATTTTACTTAAAATAAATAAATTGTAATATCTACGACACAAAAAATTAATTAATATAATACAAATTCAAACTAAATACTGTAAAATAATGTATTTTCAAATAAATGCACATATTAAAAATAAAAAATAATTAATACAAAAATAAGCAACAATAATTATAAAAAATAAATTACTTGGCGCACATCACGTGTTCGAACCTAGTGAAGTATTATCGGATGTGGAGAACAAAGAGATACATAACATATCTACATAAATGAGATTTGGCCAGTAAAATTTGGTTTAAAGATTTTCTTACACTTTAAATTATTTTATTTTAATACAGACTTACTATTAAAGATTCATGATTTTAATGTTTTGTCCAAAGTAACCATTGTTAGCTTTGCAAGATCCTAAACAACAACACTATCATTATTAATGCATGATGTTACAGCAATGTCAATTCTCCAAAACTCTTTGAGATCCTATGTAAAACAATCGTAACTTTTACATTATTTGATTTCGTCAAAAAATTCACTTTGTATCCCACATTTTTTATTATTATTTTACATCATGTTCCTCTAAAGAATATCTAGTTTAAATGGTTGTATCAAACAAAATAATCTTCCTGAACGTAAAATCATTACAAATGATATTATCAATTAAAAAAAAATACATTCCATAATTTTTATGACAAATAAATTCACTAAAAATAAGCTTTTTCAAGCAATGGACCAGAACGAAACACAAAAATTATGAAAAATTAATTTGATCAAAAATGTTTCTTTAGTAAAAATATATACACTGATGCTAAGAAAGAAGACATGAAAAATAAATAAATCAGCACAAAATGCGGATGATGCCTTAGTTGATCTAAATGAGTTTAGATCTAGACAGAAAAGATCTAAACAAGAACAAACTTTAACGGGTCGAAGTCGTCATTTTACCATCACTAGAAATAACAAGCAATAACAATGGTTTTTAATAATACAATAAAATAATTGTACTTTTCTTCTAATAATCATATATATTGGTTGTTGAATTTCAGTTCTTTAGATCAGTAAATACTAAGATATGTACAAATGTGTTACGTGTGCCAAAGTAAATAGATTAAGAAATTCCCCCCCCCTAGTATACGACGAGAAAAAAGGCGATTCTAATGGCGACTACGGTTTCACCGGGAAGAGAGGTTGCGGCGAAGGGTGATAATACGGCGATGGAGGAAGATTTGATCACGGGGGAAGTGGGTAGACCTCCCGATGGCGGTGGTGGAGGTGGAAAATCGTGGGCGGAGAGAGTCAGAGGGAGTAAGGGTGGTGGAATTCCGATCCCGGAGAGTGTGATTGGCGGTGATTTTGTTCGAGCTCACACGCGCTTAGAATTTCCACAAGGTGAGGACGGAGAGCCTGTGGTTACGGTGGGGGCAAGAAGTGATTCAAGCCATGAACAATCTCTGGAAAAATTGTATGTTTTCCAAAGTTCTTGGAAGGTCTGTACCATTATCGATAATGAACAGGAAACTAAGGGACATTTGGAAGCCGATTGGGGGTATGTCAGTAATTGATTTACCGAGAAAATTATTCTTAGTTAAATTCGAAGATGAGAGTAATTATTTGACTGCGGTTTCAGGCGGTCCTTGGAAGATTTTTGGAAGTTGTTTGTTGGTCCAGGCATGGTCTGCAGGTTTTGATCCATTGGTGAATGAGATTGAAACCACGCCAATTTGGATTCGTATTGCGAATCTGCCATATATTTTGTATCATCGTGAAATTCTAATGGGAATTTTGAGTGGATTGGGAACTCTGGCTAGGGTGGACGAGACAATAGTCCGTGTAGAAAGAGCTCTCTATGCGAGGGTATGCGTTGAGGTTAATCTAAAAAATCCTTTGAAGGGTCCTGTTTTGGTTAATGGCGAGAGATACTTTGTATCTTATGAAGGGTTATTTCAAATTTGCCAAGCATGTGGTTTGATTGGCCATTCAGCTCAGAATTTTGTTAAAACCAGATTGGTAACTAACCATATTGAAGAGAATCAGAAGGTCAAGGAGGTTCTTAACCCTGAAGGTATGGAGATCGAGGGCCCGATGGTTAATAGTATCCCAGTTAGGCAAGTTATTTCGAGCCAAAGGGGTGATATTGTGGAAGTGAACGTACAAGGAGGTAATTCTCAGGTGGACTCTAATCAAGGGGTGGTTATGGAGGGGAATCAGAATCCATGAGTTATGGATTTAGAGGGGTTTGTGTTGCCTAAAAACCCAGTTAGGCGTACAAACATAAGTCAAGAAGGTAGTAATGCGAAGCTGCACTTGCAGCAAAATGGGAATCACACTAATGAGGTAGTGATGGAGAATAATTTTGCTCAGTTACAGAAGCTAGGAGAGGGGATTAAAGATGATGGGTTGTTATCCTCAGTAGTGAAGGGACCAGGTTCTTCGCAGTTGGGTCGGATGGAGACAGAGGGTAGTGTAGGAGGAGCTGTTAAGATGAAGGAAACAATTAAAAATATTGGTGAGGGTAATAAACGAAGCTTGGTCTCAGAAGGGAATGGAATGGTTCCTCGTGATGGGATTAATAAGCGGACAAAGCAGAGGTTTAAAAAACCTACTAAACCTACACGAGGTTTTGTTTATGGTCCAGTGAAAGGTGATATTGAGGGGCTTCACTTAAGGAAAAAACAGTGTACTGGGTCGGAGAAGAAGATATTACTTATTGAATCGGGTGAAATAGTAGCTCAAGGAGGTGCAACAAGCAGAACTCCATTATTGGAAAGGGATTCTAACGTTCCTACTTCTGGTTTTATGAAATCTGATGTTGATATTGTTGAACAGATTAATGACACTAATGCGAAAGTAGTGGTGGTCATTGATGCTAATAAAGCCTGATGGTTTTCCCCAGTTATTTAACTATTCATTTCTCAAATGTTAAGTTGCTTGTTATGGAATTGCCGGGGGGCTAATAAACCCAACTTCAGAAGATCTGTTAGATACTTATTGAAGAAGTTTAAATTGGATATTTTAGCGGTTTTTGAAACTCACGCAGGGGGGACAGAGCTGCGAGTATTTGCAGGAATTTGGGATTGGATCATTCTTTTCGTGTTGATGCTTTAGGATAAAGCAGAGGACTCTGACTTTTATGGAGTTCTGAAGTGGGACGGATTGAAATTCTAGCTTCATCAACCCAGTTTATTCATGCAAAAATCACTAAGGATGGGATAAACTTTCGGTTGATAGTCGTATACGCGGCACCATCAGTAAGTAGACGCAGTGAATTATGGGGTGAGCTTGGTCAACAGATTGAGGGAGTTGTGGAACCAGTGATAATTGGAGGGGACCTTAACACAATTACGTCCATTGAGGAACGTTCTGGTGGTAACGGTAGATTATCTGGGGATTCTCTGGAATTCTGCAGATGGATTAATGATCTATCATTAATAGATATGGGATTTAAGGGGGGCAGATTTACATGGAAAAGGGGTCGTTCGCTGGCTACCTTTATTGCTAAACGATTAGATAAAGTTCTTTGTTGTCCAACCGCTAGACTAAGATGGCCCGAAGCTATAGTTACCCATCTTCCATTCCTATCATCGGATCATGCGCCATTACTGATACATGAGGGCTATTTCGATGTATCAACATATTCGTAGACCATTTCGATATAGTCCGCAGAGATGTATCAACCATATTCGTAGACCATTTCGATTTGAGGCAATGTGGATGAAACATGAGGGCTTTAAGGAATTGTTGAGATCATCCTGGCATTCTTCTTCTCCTATACAGTCCGAGCTAGTGGAATTGAGTAAAAAGCTCAGAAAATGGAATAAGTTAGTTTTTGGTGATGTGCATAATAAAAAATAGAAACTGCTTAATGAACTTACTACAATTCAGGACAGTTTGGATGGAGCTCCATCATAATCTTTGATGGAGGATGAGCTAAGAGTTTCTAAGGAGTTGGATGAGGTATTGGAAATGAAGGAATTAAAGTGGTTCCAGAAATCTAGGGAGAAGTGACTAGCTTTGGGGGATAAAAACACAAGATTTTTTCATACCTCAACGGTGATTCGTAGGCGGCGGAATTTTATTGAGATGTTACAAGATGATCAAGGAAGATGGGTTAAGGAGCCGGAGGAGCTGGAATCCTTAATAGTTAACTACTATAAGAAGCTTCACGACGTCACATATAATGAGGATGAAGGTAATTTATTACCTGCCTTTGGTTTTGACATGTTAAATGAGAATGATAGAAACATGTTATGTGGTACTTTTACTGCTAAAGATGTTGAAGTAGCAGTAAGAAGTATGGGCAGCTATAAATCGCCTGGACCGGATGGCTATCAACCAATATTTTATCAAGATAATTGGGACATAGTGGGTGAGTCCGTGACTAGTTTTGTTCTGGATTTTTTCCGATCTGGTAATTTGGCTTCGGGTACAAATGATGTACTGTTAGTGTTGTTGGATAAAGTAGATAAACCGGAGAAAGTTTTATAGTTTAGACCAATAAGTCTTTGTAATGTCTTATTCAAGATCATTACAAAGATGTTGGTATCTCGATTAAAGAATGTTATTTCGAAGCTAGTCGGGCCAGCCCAGTCCAGCTTTATTTTGGGGAGACTTGGACTAGATAATGTTGTTGTTGTCCAAGAAGCGGTTCATTCGATGCGTCGGAAAAAGGTCGTAAGGGTTGGATGCTTTTGAAGCTGGACTTGGAAAAAGCATATTATAGAATCCGTTGGGATTTTCTAGAAGCGACTTTAAAAGTTTCGGGTTTCTCCGAGAAATGGATTAAGTGGGTCATGAGTGGAGTAGTGGATCCAAAGATGTGTGTTTTGTTGAATGGAGAAAAGACTGCAGAATTTTCACCAACTCGAGGATTGAGAGAAGGCGATCCACTATCTCCGTTCCTATTTGTCCTTTGTCTAGAAAGGCTTGGTCACCTTATTGATATAGAAGTGGGAAGGGGTAATTGGAAACCGATTAATTATCCCAAAGAGGCCCAATATGATCACATATCTGCTTTGCTGACGACTTAATTTTATTTGTGGAAGCGTCAGTGGCTCAAATGCGAATAATTCGCAAGGTTTTACATACTTTCTGCTCTGCTTATGGCCAGAAAGTTAGTGTGGAGATATCAAAAGTTTTCTTTTCCACTAATGTGCCTCGGGAATTGGAACAAGTAATAAAACAGGAGAGCGGGATTGGAGTTACTAAGGATCTCGGGAAATATCTAGGTATTCCCGTTCTTCATCTGAGGATCAATAAAGATACATTTGGTGAAGTCTTAGCTTGAGCTTCATCAAAATTGTCAGGTTGGAAGAGTTGAACACTCAGTTTGGCCGGAAGGGTTACCTTATCTAAGTCAGTATTATCCGCTGTACCAATTTACAGTATGAGTGCAGTGATTCTACCAATGGGAACAATAAACAAGCTGGATTCGATAATTAAGAGTTTTGTATGGGGGAGTTCCCAAGAGAAGAAACGAATGCATTTGTTGTCATGGAAGAAAGTGTGTAGACCGAAAGAAGAGTGCGGTTTAGGCTTGAAGCTGTCAAAAGAAATGAACCAGGCTTTAGTAGCTAAATGTGTTGGCGTTTTTTACAAGGTGGTACGGGTTTGTGGGTACGAATACTACAAGGCAAGTATGGCGTATCTACCATACATGATCCGAAATGGCATATTTATAGACCAGTAGCATAGGCAATTTGGCGCAGCATTGTAACTGGTTTTCATTCTGTCATAATTCAAGGAGTGATAGATGGCTATTACCAGAAGCTCTTAAGGAAGCTACTGAGTCTCCAATTCCGATGGTGATGGCCGAGAATTGTCTTCGGTCTTTTTGGAATTGAAGCACATGTTGGGATAGACCGTTATTAACACAATTGTTACCTCCGGCAGTTATGTTGAGACTGAATTCCTTTGTTCTTGATGACTTTTATCATTCAGTTGATAGTATGTCTTGGTCTAGGAGTATGGATGGACAATTTTCGGTGAAGTCAGCATATTCTATGTTGATTAAGGAATTATATCTGACTGTTGGCTGTAATGGTGTATTTGATCGAATCTGGAAATTGAAAACGCAGGAAAGGATCAAGGTTTTCCTTTGGCAGGTGGTTCATGGTGTTGTTTTAACGAATAAGGAAAGGTTTTGAAGGAAGATGAGTGCACATAACCGATGCAATCTATGTAAAGGGGATGAGGAATTTCTTCTTCACGTAATACGAGACTGCCCGGCTATTAAAGGGATTTGGTGTAGATTGGTCCCGATTCAGAAACATCAGTCTTTCTTTACACAACCGATATACGAATGGTTATACACAAATCTTGAAAGAGGTTCTTGGTCAACTCTATTTTCAATTTGTACTTGGTGGGCTTGGAAGTGGAGGTGAGGTTACGTTTTTGGTATCGTTGGCAAGTGTAGAGACAGAGTTAAATTTTTGAAAGAATTGGCGCAAGAGACTTGTAAATCCCATTCTCTTTCTCAAAATTTAGCACAATAAGGCACAGGTTGAATACAATGGTAGGGTGGCGAAGACCTGACCCTTCATGGGTTACAGTTAATTCAGATGGAGCTTCAAGAGGGCCTTCCCAACTGGCTGCAGCAGGTGGGGTAATCAGGGATGAATTTGGATGTTGGAAAGGTGGTTTTGCCCTTCACATAGGTATTTGTTCAATAACTACAGCTGAACTATGGGGAGTTTACTACAGTTTATTAATCGCCTGGGAGAGTGGTTATCGAAGAGTAAGATGTGAGATTGATTCAAGAATTGTGGTGGAGCTACTTAAGTCTAGAGTTTGTAGTTCTCACCCCTCTTCTTTCTTGGTGCGATTGTGCCAAGGCTTGCTATCCAGG
Organism: Iberis pinnata; assembly: GCA_900406425.1. Taxonomy (NCBI): domain Eukaryota; kingdom Viridiplantae; phylum Streptophyta; class Magnoliopsida; order Brassicales; family Brassicaceae; genus Iberis; species Iberis pinnata. The sequence goes on along the minus strand of OVBE01001809.1, from coordinate 6,760 downwards.
GATTGGGTAGTGAATTTTATTCATATTTATAGAGAAGCAAATCGGTTAGCTGATAGTTTAGCGAATATGGCTTTTTCCCTTCCTTTAGGTTTTCATAGTTTTAATGTTATGCCAGAGTTTGTATCTTCTGTTTTTGATGGGGATGTAGCTGGAACTTTGTTTCCACAGACTATTTGTGTTTGATTCTTTCATTTTTTAATAAATATTTTGTAGGGGTTTTTCGCCCCTATTAATATAAAAAAAAAATGTGTTAAGTACTTATAGTCACACAAGTTTCAGACCATAAATAGTAGTCAAGTATACTAGTGACGGAGTTAGAAATTTATTTTAGAGAGATCATATATAAAAATATATATAATATTTTTATTAAAAATTCATTTTAAAAAATAATTAATAATAGTTATTTGACTAAAATTAATGTGTGCAATGATCAAATATAATACTTTTAAAGGCTAAAGTTAAGTTTTGGATTTATAATATTTAAATTTGAAAGTAATAAAATTATTTATATTTTTTGAACAAAATATTTTCATGATACTTTTATTTATGTGGAATTGATATTTTAAAAATCAAAATTAAGTTAGCGAAGGAATAAGAAAATATGTATTGAAAATAATAGGTAGACTAAAAATAACAATGAAAAAAATACTTAAATATTAGAACTAGTGGAGTTAAACAAAAAGAAATTTATACATAATTAAAAGATAATCAATATAAAACATATAATAAAAAAAAATTTAAATCAAAAGTTAAGTGGGGTGAGCTAACATTAGAGCATACCATATTTTAGTCATTATAGCCAATAGGTAATTTTGAGTTTTGTTTTACATATTTTGTTTTATTTGAGCATTTAAATCCCAATTTTAGGGTTGTTTTATTTTAGATTCAAGATTTTGTATTTGTGTATGTTTTTACATGTTTTGTATCATTTCCAGGTACTTAGAGCATGAAACTGAAAAAATAGATGCTCAAGTGGTGTTAGAATCTGTGTAATCATCTTCTTCAATAAAATAGTGATCTTGTAAATTTGAGATGTAAAGTTGCAGACTTTAAGAAATAACAAACTAAAGACTCAAACTTTTTCATTCAATACTCAACCGATAATTACAATTAGCTAATCATTTTGAAGCCTTTCACTAGCCACAAATGATTACACTCACAAAACTTCCAAAGGTCTCATAACGATCAATGGCCTCTCAAACCCACAAGTTCAAGCCAAGAAAACAACTAGAAAATGAATAAAGAAACTAGAGCTTTCAAACATGTTATTTATATGTAGTCTCTCTCTCATCCCTAAAGCAGACCTTTTTGTGAATTATAGGTTCTGTTTCTCCTTTTCCAATCCAGCTTCCAGCTCAACCTCCGGCTCACTCTTTCCCTTAACTCATTTCTTTCTGCGCACATACACATGAGCATACATATCAATACCTTCTCCTTTGAGACCAAGCTTGCCCTCAAGCTTCAGTTCTGGAAATTGCCTTCGAAAATCAGAGTAAGAAACCCATATAGTTTGTGAAGCAGGAAGTGTAGACCATTGTATCAAGATAACCAATTCCCTTGTAATGTCATATTTGGATTCTAATATCTCCTCATGCGTTACAACAGGTGGTAATTCAGTGTCCAGAACAGGGGGTAAAGGCAAGACTACTCTCTCCCTAGTGCAGACTTGAGTTGAGAGACATGGAATACGGGATGGATGCGCGACTCAGCCGGTAGGTGCAAGTGATAAGCAACTCTCCCGATTTGTTCCAACACTGTAAAGGGACCAAAGTATTTCGGAGATAGCATGTGGTAAACCCGACGTTGGACAGATTATTGATGATATGGCTAAAGTTTTAAATAAACCAAATCACCCATTCGAAACTCAACATCTCGACGATGCATATCAGCCAGCATCATCATAATGGACTGTGCCCATTGCAATTGCAGCTTAATATGAACCAGCATCTCATCACTTTCCTGCAACCTATGCTCCAAATCCGAGTTGTTCGTTGAACTCTCTTCAAAGCGGATTAAGGTAGGGGGATCTCTACCATAAACCACGCGGAATGGAGTAGTTTTTAAAGCAAAATGGTGCGATGTATTGTACCATAAATTGGCCCAAGCAAGATAATGAAACCAAGAACGAGGCTAACCCAAAGCAAAGCAACATAAGTATGTTTCTAAGGACCGGTTAAGGACTTCCATTTGGTCGTCTTTTTGTGGATGAAATGACGTGCTGAACTTAAGTTTGGTCTCGGCTAACTTAAACAAATTAGTTCATAAACCACTCAAGAATATGCGGTCCCTGTCCGAGACAATGGACTTTGGGAACCCATGTAAATGGACAATCTCACTCAGAAATTTAGAAGCCACATCTGATGCAGAGAAGGGGTGTTTGAGTGCTATAAAATGACCATATTTGCTGATGCGATCAACCACGACCAAGATCACATTGAAACCAGCAGAGCGAGGGAGGCCTTCGATAAAATCCATAGAAATATCCTCCCAAATCACTGTTGGGATTAGTTGTGGCTGTAACAAACCAGCATGTGACAAGTTCGAGTACTTGTGAGTTTAAAAAATCTCGCACTTATCGACGTATTTCTGAACTGTTTTGTAAAGACCCTCCCAATGAAACGACATCTGAATCCGTTTAACTGTCTTGAAAATCCCCGAATGATCCCCTGTTTTACTATCATGACACTCTGCCATAATCAATGGGATGAACGAAGAATTCTTGGGTATACCAGGCGTTTGTTGAACCATAAACGACCATCGTGGAGCTGATAAGCCTTATTACCCAATGTACCAGCCTTTAGTTGAGATATTACAGCCTGAATTTGTGCATCAACATCGATTTCCAGGTATAAGTCATGTAATTGCAGGGCTGTTGGTATTGTGAGGGACAAACACACTGTAGAGCAGCAGGTAAAGGGCGATGGAATCATCCTTGAAAAACCATCTGCAACTTTGTTATCTGTTCCAGGTTTGTAGAGGATGTCAAAGTTGTACCCCAACAAACGTGTAAGCCACTTTTGATATTCCAAATTCATGTCTTTTTGTTCCAGGAAGAATTTCAGGCTTCGCTGGTCAGTGTGGACAATAAAACATATGTCTAATAAGTAATATTCCATTTGTGAACTGCCATGACAATAGCCATTAATTCTCGTTCATATGTAGGTTTTAACTGCTCCCGGGGAGTTAAGTTGTGATTGAATAATGCAATTGGCCACTTTTCTTTCATTAGCACAGCCCCTAACCCAAATCCGGAAGCGTCTGTTTCGACAATGAAAGGCTTGGAAAAATCAGGCAAAGCCAAAACTGAGCAAAAAACATTTCCCTTTTTAGCTTATCGAAGGCTAACTGTGCCAAATTGGTCCTTCCTCAATAGGTCAGTTAAAGATTTCACAATCATTCTATAACCCTTAACGAAACGACGGTAGTATCCCGTGAGACCGAGAAACCCACACAATTGCTTCAAGGTCTGTGGTGTTGGCCATTGTCGCATTGCCGATGTTTTAGCTCATTAGTAGCTACTCCTGAAGCAGAGATTACATGTCCCAAATACTCTACTGTTGGTAAGGAGAAGACACACTTCTGCATATTGGCGAAGAGTTGATGTTTTTTGAAGATGTTCAGGATTGTTGTCAAATGTTCCAAGTGATCTTTCTCGGTTGGACTATAGATAAGCATATCATCAAAGAATACCACAACGAAGCGGCGGAGGAAATGTTTGACGACCTTGTTCATCAAAGCTTGAAATGTTGTCGGAGCATTGGTCAAACCGAACGGCATGACCAGTAACTTATAATGCCCTCCGATAGTTTGAAATGCTGTATTTTCAATATCGCACTCCCGCATACAAATTTGATGATAACCAGATCGCAAATCGAGTTTGGAAAACACAGTTGCTCCATGGAGTTCATCAAGGAGCTGATCAATAACCGGAATTAGGTATTTTTCCGGTATTGTAGCATGGTTTAAAGCTCTGTAATTGACACATAACCGACAAGATTTATCCTTCTTTCGGACCAATAAGACGGAACTCGAGAAGGGACTGGTGCTGTGCCGAATGAAGCCCGCGTTTAACATTGCATTTACCATGGTATCCATCACTTCCTTTGTAGCGTGTGGATAGTGATAGAGATGAACAAAGATGGTCGTTACCCCTGGATGAAGATTAATACAATGTTCTAAACCCCGAACAGGTGGAAGCTGAGACGATAATGCAAAGACTGATTGGAATGTAGTAAGAACAGCAACTACAGCGGGTGGTAGAGGCTGCTGTGGAAAAGATAATGTGGCCTCTTGGTCTGTGAGATGAGCCAACATAGTGAAAAGTGAGTGGCATTGAGGCTTCCTGGAATGCAAGCTTGGTTCACCATGTAAAGTGTTTTTGCAAAAAATATGAGAGTTCCTGATTTTTCCTATCCTAAATGCATATGCCCAAGGTTTCAAGCCATTTAATACTGAGTATCATGTCCACAGATCCTAACTCAACGCATATAAAATCAGCGAAATGGAATGTTATGGAAAATTCCAATTCCCTGGACAGTAAGACCATTGACAAGTAATATGTCCAAGCATTTGGTTGGGGTGAACTTAAGTTTAGTAGTAGCCACTATTGAAGGATAAATAAAGTTGGGGGATGCACCACTTTCCAACAGTACAACCACTCTCAATTTACCGATGTGAGCATACAACTTAGTTGTTTTAGGTGATTGTACATCGAGAAAAGAAGAGAGTGAGAGTGCCATGAGCTCCTGATTTTCTTCTTCCTCGGTACTCTCACATTATATCATGTTGGAATCTAACACCTCCAATTCATAACCATGAACTACTGTCAAAACATGTAACTATTTAAAAGGACAATCATGATTACGTGACCATTTAGCTTGACATTTGAAACACAAGCCTTCCTTATGCATTTGATCCAATTCCACATCAGTAAATTGTTCTCGTGGACGCGTATTCCGCTTTGATGTGGTCGCAAAAGGTATTGGCTTCGAGGTACTGCTTGAGCCAGGCTAATTTTGCTTGGTCTCTGAAGGATATGTAATACGTGGATACTAATATGTTGACACAGGACGAGTAGAAGGTAAGGGAGTGGATCTATATGTGTGTGTGTCCCCCGAGAATGTATCACGCATTGATTTGCAAAATTAGTTGGATTCCATTTTTAGAACCATTGCGATATAATTACGCAAATCTTGAGGTTCTTTCATCCTAATCACCTCCTTCATTTCATGTTTCAGACCATTAAAGAAAATGTCAATGATATCACTCGATTTTGATGCCCTTTAGTGAGTATTTATACTTGATATTTGTCATCATTTGAGTATTTTCTATGTGTTTTTGGTATATTTTTATGATTCCAGGTATTTTAGACGTTCTGGAGCAAAAAGTGGTTTTGTGCACAAAATGGATGCAATCTGAGGAATGCAGAAGCAGAGTTCTGCAAAAGAGCCAAAAGTTGATCGACATTTGGAGATGTTTCTATAAATAGAATGGGCTAAGATTTTAACTCAAACTGGCCACATGAGTTACTTTCATATGAAAGTGATTTCAAGTCAATCCATTGAAGCAATCAAAAGTTATGACGATTTTACTGAAGAGTGGCCAAGTTGTCTCATAGAAGAAGCATGTGCAGCACGTGATGGAAGTAGATCGATCGATCCACACTTGGAGCGATCGATCCTGAAGACTACCAAACTTATGGAAGTTTGGATCGATCGATCCGAATGCTCGAGATTTATTGAAGAATGCCAAAAAGACGTTTCCGTCTCAAGACTTATCATAGGTTTTCCTTATTAGGTTGTATTCTTTTTTGAACTCTATATAAGTTAGAAGCTTAGGTTTATTTTTAGACACAGAAGAAACACAGAATTTTTCACAACACAATTCATTATTTTGAGAGCTTTTCTGAGAGAGACGAATCATGACACCTATATTTTGGAGAAGAATTCTGAACTCTCTTATTACTTTTATTAAACTCTGATTTTTTTAATATGTTTTCACTATTAATGATTGTTGATTGCTTGGCTATGTCTGAGTAGTCTCTTTGTTAGGTTTTAGGGATTTCCCAAGGAAAACAAGTTTTGATGGTTAGGTTTTGACGTTATATGGATTTAAATTGTTAGGTTCTTAGTCTAGATTTGTTATCATTGCTTGAATTAGCCTTGTCACCTAGTTCATGATTTTAGGTTAATAAATACAAAGGGATTTGGTTTATTTAATTTGACCTAGTCTAGATGAATAAGTATATTTGCTTGCGGGAATATTTTCTTTGAATGCTTATGAACATATCGAACAGACCCTCTTTGTGAATTAGAGGTTATGTTTCTCCTTTTCCAATCCAGCTTCCAGCTCAACCTCCAGCTCATCACTTCCCTTAACTCCTTTCTTCATGCGCACATACACATGAGCATATGTATCAAGTGGATTCAAAGGATATCATAGAAGCAAGAAGGTGTGGAAATGATCATCAGGAATGAAGGCAAAAGCTTCAGATTGCATTTCTGGAGAGAACCGACAATTTGCAAACCGCCTGTAACAACCGCCATAATCTTATAGCATGAAAGAGTGGTTGATATGAAAACTTTCCCTCGATAATTGGACTTTTAATCTTTGATCAAAGTTCTACGAAAATGAGTTATTTAAAAATATATATAAAAGAGCATACCAAAGATTTATGTGTAGCTGAAATATCATATTATTTGGAGTATCAAATTGCATCTAATTTTTTTTTTCACCAAATATATATATATATATATATATA
>OVBE01001808.1:0-34177 GCA_900406425.1 Iberis pinnata | reverse complement strand
CGCTATATATATAAATAAACGTGTAACATTAATGTTTTAATTATTATTTTATAAAATTTTATTAATATATCTAAGTATTAATTATAATAATTAAGATTTGGTAATTTTTGAATATAAATAATTATTATAAAATGTGTATTAAATTAATAAAAATTTTGCTCATATACATTTTACAAATTTGCACGAAAGTCCAATAAACTCATATTCTTAAAACCAAATCTAGATTGGGTTAATTAAAAAAGCTCACCAATGTCAACCAAAAATTTACGGTCACAATTTTTTTTTGGTCGTCTTTAATGACATTAACCACAAGAAACAACCAAAATACAAGAAAAATACAAACAATGCCCGATAGTTCGAGAAACAAAGATACAACAAAAGAACAAAAGATGCCCGAAAGGCCGGGAAGCAAACTTAGATTAAAAAGAAACACCGCCAAACCAATTAAAATCGGCCAAAAGACTTCAAGCAGGATTGGAATCCCCGATGCGAACCCGCGAAAATCACTCCAAATAGAAAGCATTCCCCGAGAGAAGCCGGTGAAAGACCTCAAACAGCGGAGCAGAAAATTAAGCGTACACGGCAGTCTGTCACCGACGACCGATAACCAGGAAGCAAGCAGGATCGCTAACTCTAAGCGTTTTGGAGATGCTTGCCCTGGAGAAGATTCTGACACTGTCCATAAGCTGGAGACGGAGGCAAAGGATGGAGAAACGCGACGGACATGAGGAAAGGCAACAACTAAAAGAGGCCCAAAATCACAAAGAAAAACCGAACCCAACAACACCAACTAAAGAAAGCTCAAAACAACCAACCACACCAAAAACCAACAAAACCGAGCTCCGAGAGCCAACAGCTCAGCGGGAAACAACCCAACACCTAAACCAACCACCAACCTTGCCACTGGACAGACTAAAGGAACCAAACAAATCACAACTCTTAAACCTAAAAAAGAAAAACACTCCAACAAAGCAAAACAGGATCCCCGACCCTAGCCACCAAAGCCGAACCAGACAAAAGCTACACCTCTCCTACACCATATTTAAAAAAAACCTGACTTGCCACGTAGCATAACCCTCCTATACCGCCAAGTCTGTACCCAGAAAACCGACCACCGGCTACCAACCAGACTAAACTTACAGGAGTCACCACCAACAGAGGCCACCAAGGAAAATCGAGAATAGCAAGGGCAAGGGAGGAGGGTACCAGAGACTAAGGAGAAGAGGCTCGGGACAGCAGCCCGAAGACCAAAGATCAGAACCAGCTCCGAACGACCAACCGCTGGAAACTGGAAGGACCGCGCGACCCAGAGCTAAACCACCGGAGCTCACGACGCCGATAAGCTGGAAGATATCCTGAAACAAGAAAAATCCAAAAAAAGGAAAGACAAGAAGGAAAAAGAAAGATGGTGACCGGCGGCGGCGCTAAGGGAGCCACCGACTGCCGGTCTCACACAGACACAGGGAAGCGACATCTAGGATTAGGGTGAAGAGGAAATCGCCTTAATTTTGAGAGAGTAAATGGTGAAGACGGTCACAATTAAGTATCACTTTTCCAAATTAGGCCCATAAAGTCTAAACGTATATAATAATAGTCTTTTTGTTCTCTGGATATTATTGACATCTTTTAATTTTAATTTTTAAATAAATAAAATACAAATTATTATTTTTTTTGGTGAATCAGTAATAAACAAAATTATCCCTACTTAATTTATTCAATAATTAAGAAATAAATCATCCTCTCTCAAACTCCACACCTGCAACATCAGAAAAAAATAACATTATATTTGCTGGTAGAAACTCCAAAGAATGAAAATCTAAAAAAGGAGAAAAAGAATAACTAGCTTAACCATTTGCAACTCTATTCGCCTCCTTGTAAATGTGAAGAATCTGCACTCCAATCTTTTGATAAGGGGTGAGAATCTTCAACTCCCTTTTTCAAAAGCTCAACCACTACACTTGAATCAACCTCAAGAAGAACCTGTCGAAATCCTTGTTCCCAGATAATCCAAAGACTGTAGTACACTCCCTAAAATTATGCTAGTGTCGCACAACATATCCTGATGTTGAGTGCAAAACCGCTTATCCACTCCTCGCGATCGTCTCTTATGACACCACCTACTGCCGAGTAATACCGAGGACCCCTAGAAGCCTCATATGTGTTGAGTTTAACCCAGTTCGGCGGATGATGGTACCACTTAATTCTCCTCGGTTCACCTCTTACAAGAGCTGAAGGCTGGATCTTATCTCTTAATCGAAAAGCTGATCTTATCTCTTAATCGAAAAGCTGATCCTGTTTCTGCCCAAATTCTCTTCAGAAAGCTAACTCTATCACGACATTTTCCAATCTCACCAAACACATAGCCACATCTCCACTTCCATCCCCACCAAACAATAATGGCAAATAAAGACGCCCAATCACCACCTACACGGTTAGTGAACAGCCACTCCAACAATGATTGTGTAAATACACCCTAATCTTGCACACGAACCAAACGCCGCCAAACACCTTGCATCGATGGGCAGTCTCTAGGGATATGGATTATAGTTTCCTCAATACCCTTACATAACTGAAATATTAAGTTATTGCCTAATCTTCTCCGAAAACGTTCCTTATTAGTCATGATAACTTGATGTGTCACAAGCCAAAGGAACAATCTGGTTCCTTTTTGGACCTTAACTCTCTAAACCCTACCAAATAAGCCATCCAATCCCACTTGTTGCATGACATCACGTAGAAGTAAATTATACGCATACTTGACAGTGAAACAACCATCATTATTCTACAACCAAAAGATCCGATCTGAACGACCTGACACTTAACCCGCCATAACAGAATTGAGTCTAAGCATTATATGGTCCAACAAAAATGAAGCTAGAACTTGGTGATTCCAACCCCCATTAGTTGACCAGTTTTCACTTACACATATATTCAACATCTCATGAGGTATCACTCCTTGAACGACGTTAATTAGAGGATCTTGTAGCAACCATCTATCTGACCAGAACTTAGCATCATTACCATTGCTAATCACCCAGCCTATCCATTTAAATATCACATCGTTCATTCCTTTCATAATACTACGCCAAAATGCTGACCAAGAATAAGGTTGTTTACACCAACCATAATTGCTTGAAGTACCAATTATATACTTAGAAAAAGTACATTAGCCCATAAACTTCTATTATTGTGCAATAGACACCAACCCACTTTCGCGACCAAAGCTAGGTTCATCAATTTAGTTGTTTTTTCAGTCCCAAACTTCCATCTTTTTTCAATTTACACACTTGGTCCCAAGCTAATAAGTGGAGTTTCCGCCTCTCCTGCGTGCTTCCTCAAAGAAAGCTACGTACTATGCGGTCAATCCCATTAAGTGTGCTTGCTGGCAATATCATTAAGCTCATACTATGAACCAGAATATAAGATAACACTACCTTCGCTAAGGTGACTCTACCTGCAAAGCTAAGTGTTTGCTCTTTCCAACCTGACAATCTAGAATTCATTGTTTCCAATATATCACCAAAAGTTTGCTTATTCAATCTTTTGTGGAGTATTGGTAACCTGAGATACTTCCCCAAATCCGAAGTTATTTTAGTTCTGCTTTCCGAACTAATTCTCTCCTGTAGGTCACGCGCTATATTCTTGGAAAAGAAAATTTTTGATTTCTTACAACTAATTTTTTGACCAAAGGCGGAGCATAAACGAGTCAACACCTGCCGAATAACTCTGATTTGAGCCACCGATGCTTCAGCGAATGAGATTAGGTCATCCTCAAAGAAAATGTAAGACAAAGACGGTCTTCCTCTTGATAGCACTACTAGCTTCCACACTCCTCGACCAACTTCCTGTTCAATCAAATGACATAAACATTCAATACATAAAACGAATAAATATGGAGATGAAGAATCCCTTTGTCGTAAACCCTTAGATGGAGTAAAGCAGTTAGTCTTCTCCCCATTCCACATCACACACATACATGGATTTGAAACACACATCATAATCCAATCACACCATTATTCCGACAATCCAGCCACTCTCAATGCTTCTTCCAGAAAATTCCATCTCACTCTATCATATGGCTTTTCCAAGTCTAATTTTAACACCATCCAACCTTTACCACCTTGTTTTCTTCTCATGGAGTGAACAACTTCTTGAACCACTACAATGTTGGCCATACTTAGCCTTCCTGGAATAAAGCTTGCTTGAGAAGGACCAACTTGCTTAGAGATATCAGAGTTAAGCCTAATCACCATCATCTTCGTTAAGAGTTTGAATAAGACATTACACAAACTTATCGGCTTGAATTGTGTTACTTTTTTAGTTTTTGCAACCTTCCCAAAGAGCACAAGCAACACGTCGTTTGTACTTGGAGGTAGAATTCCGTTTCAAAAAAACTAACACAAATTTCACAACCGAGGTCCCAACGATATCCCAATTTTCCTGATAGAATATCGATTGATAGCAATCAGGACCCAGGACCTTAAGGCTATTCATACTTCGTAGTGCAGCCTTAATCTCCAATCTCGTGAATGGTTTATCCAAAGCCTCCAACTTCTCTAGAACCAACCGCATAAAACCAATGTGTGGTAATTGTGAATTGCTCAAATTCACATCATCTAGAGAGTAAAGCCTCTGATAGTACTCTACCACCATTTTTTCTAACATCTCTAGATATGTAACCCAATTATTCGTGTCATTTTTAAGAGATTCTACCATATTATCTCATCTTCTAATGATGGTAGAAGTGTGAAAATACTTCATGTTTTGATCTCCGGATGATATCCATTCATCTCTTGACTTTTGGTACCATATTAATTCCTCCTATTCAAGCACTTGATCAAGTTCAGTAAGCAGTTTGTCCTCCTTCTCTAGTAAAACCGTAGAGCTAGACATTTCCAACTCAGTTTGTATCTTTTGAATCTCTGCTAATAATGTTTCCTTCTTCTTGTGCACATTCGCAAACACTAGACGATTCCAGCTTTTCAATTTCTTTGTTAAAACTAACAACGCGAGCTGAGTGGAAACCCCAGAATTCCAATTCAATCCTAGAAAGCTCTTAAACTCATCGTGTTTTAACCACATGGCTTCAAAGCGGAATGGTCTACATTTCGGATTAACCTTGTTTTCTGGACCAGCTGCAACCATAATGGACTATGATCCGAAACCAAAAATGGTAGATGTGAAACAAACGCGTCCTGGCGCTTCAGCCTAGTCTGTAAATCACACATAATTCTATCAAGTGTCTTTGCAACAAAGTTACACTCTTCCCTTCCCTTTTCCGCGTAAAGGATCCCCCTCTGAACACCATATCAATCAATGCAATCTCATTAATCCAATCACCAAAATCTAAGGAATCAGAGGATAACCGACCATTACCTCTAATTCTCTCCTCCAACCTCAAATAGTGTTAAAATCACCCCCAATTATAACCACTTCTCTCAGACCTATGATACAATCTTTTAACTCCCCCCATAGACTAATCCTTCTACTACACAATGGAGTTGCGTAAACAACAAATATGTTGACTATTTCTAAGCCCCAACCGATTCGAGCCTGTATAGATTGAGTGGTTGAAGCAATTATGTCAACACTACCAACTGCCGATCTCCAAAGCAACCAAATCCCACCACTTTTCCCCATAGCATCTACTCGAAGCGATTTGTCAAATCCCAAATTACTACAGATACGACCAGCCTTATCTCTACCTGCATGCATTTCAAATATGGCCAAAATATCCGCCTGGTACCTCTTCAACAAATACCGAATTGAACGCCTAAACTTAGGTTTATTNCCCCCCGACAATTCCATAAGATGCAATTAAACATGATAAGAAAATAAAGCGCAAGAATAACCAGGGCAAACTGTTAGGCCACCAAGCCTGTCTCATCCATCACCACTGCCCCCATCAAAATTAGTTATCGATCCTCTATTCTACTTTTGGAGATACTCAATGTTCCACCACCACATTGTCTTGTAAAGGTGAAAGAGGAGTCCTCATATCCCCAACTCCCGACATAGACACATTACTTTCTCCCCTAACCATTGTCTCTGCTACATTCTCTACCCATTGTCGTTTACCATTCGGCCCTATAGTCGATTCACCTTTTGAAGGCCCAAACACTTAGCCTCGAGTTGGCCTATTAACTTCCCAAAACTTCTGTTTATTCTTATGAGAACCAAAGACCATTAGAATTTCTGAGGGAGTCTCCCCTACAGTCTTCCGTGTGTCTAATACCTTCTTCCCCGCAAGGCCAACTTCTCTCTCTTTCTGGACAACCATGGATTGGCTGTTTAACAGTCGAATGCGATACTCTATTCTCCTTGTTATTATCTGAATCAACACGCACTACCATCTGAATAATAGTCTTTGGACTCGTCACTAGATCACTAAAGCTATTTGTTGTAGCCACTTCAGCTTTATTTATCTTTGAATCTGCCCCACCTGAAACCATTCTTGCCTTACTTCCCATACAATCCTTACCTCAATTCAGCTTACTAACTTTGATGAAACCTTTCTCATCCATACGAGTTCCTCTACTCTCACCCATTGCTTGCCCCTTAGCAGATGTTGAAGCAATCTCCAAAACCCGCTTCGAATAAGAGTGGCCAATATGGCCAAATAAACCACAAACCGAACAAATGATATTCAACCCTTTGTAGGACACATAAAATCTCTTCCCATTTACAACAAATGTCCCTTTCAGCGGTTTCTTCATATTAACCTTAACACAAACTCTAGCAAATCTTTCCATTTAAAAACTTAAGGTTGCATAATCTACCCATCAAAATTTACTTATGGTATAGATGAACTACGATATTAGCTAAACGAATCCACATTGGAGTTGTCTTGATCTCATCAGCAAGAGGATCGAATCCCGCAGACCAAGCCTGAGTTAGTAAGCAGCTTCCAAATACCTTCCATGGACCACCAGTAAGGGCAAAAGATAATCTTCTTCACTCTCAAATCTCACCATGAAGAAGTGTCTTGGTAAATCCATGATATAAATACCAGAATTTGGTCTCCATAACTCTCTCAATTTCCTACTTAGTATTGGCAGAGACACACTCCTACTCAACACTTTAATAAACATACAATTCTTCCAAATCTCCTTCATCGCATCAATGACCTCTCGCCCAATTGTGATTACAGGTTCCCCTTCATCTTCTTGTGGGAATTCCAATTTCATTCGGGCTTCAACAAAATCCTCTCCAATCACCGATTATGGAATCGGAACTCCACCCTCACATCTCTCCTTCACTCGATCTGTCCACGTCCCATTACGCACCTATGTTGGATCTGGTGGCCTACCCACATTTGCCATCGTCGCATCCTCCTCAACCTTACCTTTCTCTCTCGTAATTTCACCAGCAGCACAAACCCTCGCTGTCGCACTCATCGTCTTTTTCCAAATTATTAGTTTTGAAAGACACTTAGCTATTAACTAAAATAATTATAAATTATATCACACAAAAAAAGAATTAATTTATTATAAATGTTGAATTGATATTTAACAACTAACCAATACAATGATAAATGTTCATTATACCCTTATATATAATGTCATATTCATATAAAATCATAACCTAAACTCAAAACACATAAAAAGAAAATTTCAAACCAACAATAATCTTCTTCATCTCCCTTAAGCTATGTTGAGGTCAAAAAGGGTCACGGCAAAATTGATGTCTCAAAACCGTTATTAAAAGGTTAATCGCTCGATTACAAAACCTAATTGCATAACCATCGTATCCCAATCAAAGGAATAAACCAACCATATGAGAAATACAAAAAGATCTCGACATATACATTTCAGAACAAGAAGAAGCAATCACAATCTCTAGACAAATGCTTTGGTTCTAGATCTTATCGTATATGGACAAACAGAAGCTCGTACGTTCAGCACGCCAGTGGGCGAGCTGAACAACACACTTCGTATCACTTTGAAAAAATCTTCTCTTGTTTCGTATCATTTCGAGTTTCCGTTGGAGTTTTACGATGAAAACCGTCAAACTCATTCCTTTCGTATGAGTTTCGAATTAATCGTGTAAACGGTAACAATCAGTTTGAACACCGAAGATCCTATCTATACGATTATTCCTAGGATTTGCGAAAGAATCGTAAAAACCTTTCGTATAAGATTAAATCGTATAAAATGACTGAATTTTATCATTTTCTGAAACGGAGATAAAGACGCGTTCCTCTTTATTAATCGTATAAAACGATAACACTAAACTTAAACACCAAAGTTATCTCACATATATGATTAGCATTATTATTTCAAGAAATCTATATCATCACCGTACAAAGGATCCTTTCTCCGATAAGAGTCGTAAAAATTGTCTAAACTGCAAAACGGACCAAAGAGGCCTAAAACGCGGTAACAGCCCATGTACAATTTCATATGAGAGTCCAAACCAACGATGACGGTCATAACTTGCTCCGCGAGACATAGAGAAATGGAAATTATCTAAAAAAGAATGTTTCTGCGGGAGAATAAAATCAAAAATAAAGATTTCTACGGAAGATTCGGAAGCGGAAAAGGAAAGCAGACTAACTTTGGGAGTCTATATAAGCTAGATGAGGAGGAAGAGCACATACACTTTTTATTCTCTGCACCAAACACTTAGGAATTTAGGTTATTTTTTCCCTTTTTGTTAGCGAGCTGCAACTCAATTAAGTTTATTAGTCTCCTTTGTTAGAACTATGATACTCGCCAACAGCTCTTGAGGCCAAGGCTATCATCTAATTGTAGCACGCTCATACACTGATTCGGAATAAGAAACCCTTTTGCTCTCTTTGTACTCATAATTTCGTATTTTTATTATTTATTGCCTTAATCTGATCTCGTATACATGATATTACTCGGTTTTAACGCTTTATAGTGAGAATTTATGTTTGCTATTAAGAGTTATCCGAGTGGTTCCCTTACAATTTGGTATGTTTTACAGGTTTATAGGTTATCGGGTTGTTTTGGAACAAAAAGATGGATTTCTGCACGAAACATATGCAAATTGACATATGCAGTTGCAGAGTCCAACAGAAGGGTAAAAAGTTTGCCTATGTTTGAAGATGTTACCGTGAATGGATAGAGCTGAAATTTGGACACAAGGTAGCCACACTGGTCAAGCTGGCTCGCAGAAGAAGATCGCGCAGGAATCACCTGAAGTGCCCGATCGATCTCTAAGGTGCCCGATCGGGAATTTGTTCCTGGAATTCTATGAAACGAGTGCATGATCGATCCCTAAACTGCCTGATCTTTCCCTAAAGTCCCCGATCGAGTGCCCGATCGATCAAAAAGTGCCCAATCATGCACTTCATCGAAATTTTTTAGAAGTTTTCCGAAATTTGCAGAATTGGTCCTCAAGGCTATCTTTTATTCTCTTTTGGTTTTTCCTTTTATTTTAGCACTATATAAGCCTTGTGGCTTGGTTTTTTAGAGCTAAGCTTTATTATTTTAAGTTTTACTGGGAGACGAATCTTGAACCTCTGTGGAGAAGATTTATGAACCCTATTTTATATTTCAATATCTATTCTTGATTTTTGATTATGAGTTCTTCTTTGAGATTGAATTCTGTATGCTTTTCAATGTCTGAGTAGTCCTCTAGTTAGGTTTTAGGGTTTCCCAGGGAAACCAGGTTTGAATGTTAGGGTTTATCATAAAGGATTGAATTTCTTAGGTTCTTAGTCTATACTTATTTTTAATGCATGAATTAGAGTAGCTAACTAGTTCATTGATATTAGAATTATAAACGCAAAGAGATTTGGTTTAGAAGTCTGATCTAGTCTAGATGAATAAGTGTTCTTTCTTGCGAGAGTATTGTCCTGAATGCTTATGATTAATTGAATCTGAATTTTATTGCATGATTAAATTTGTTAGATATGACGACAATTTGTTTCTAATAATTCGAACATAGGGTTTAATACTCTGAGAGGAGATTATTCTATTTGTGTCTTTTATGTTGAGAACTATTTTCAAAGTAAAATCTTGCATGTTAACCTTGGCTTTTAAACCTGAATACATGTGGAATTCCCGAATTCCTGACGATTTTGTTTCATTGTTTACAACCATTTAATTAATTACTGTTTTGATTCCTTCACAAACAATCTTTTTATTCTATCTTAACTTGATTTAAGACAAAATTGAACGCTGTACTTTTTGGTCTTTGTGGGATTCGACCTTATCAATGCTACTATGATTTTTTCTCTAGCAGTGTAGTTTAGTATTTAAATTCTTAACCTATCTGAATTTTGGCGTCGTTGCCGGGGAACAATAGTGCCTTTTAAGTTTTATTTAGAATCTAGTCTAAGATTTTCTTTTACAACACTCATCTCGTTCTTTCTTCTTTTTTTTGTTTTATAGGTGCATGATCAGAAGATCTGACAAATCCTCTGAATTGCTCAGCCTTAGTAACACAGAATTCGCAAAGTTAGAACGCTCAAACCGGAAAGCTAAGAAAGATGCAAGCTCATCTAACTCAATGGGTGATAAAGTTGATCTCAAAAATCTGGTCGCGCCCAAAGTTCAAATTGATCCACCTTTTCTTGGACTCAATCAACTGATTATCCATCAGGCTAGAGGGGGAGCTAACGGCAATCAAGTGCCACAAGGCCAACCAAGAGCTGATGGCAACCAAATTCCACCGGTGAACCCAATTCCTCATAACATAGATGTAAGAAATTTTATCTTGTATGGAGATCCATAAAGAGTTTCTAATCAGTGTAACCCTCAGAACCACCCTCTAGTTGGTTCCTTCAAAAATCCTGAAGCATTCTCCGCTAACAGGAATCCAATCCAACCTCAGCGAAGGGAATACCAATTTCCTATTCAGCTCGTTCAAATGATCCATAACAACCAATTTAGTGGTTTACCAAACGAGAACCCAATGGATCACATTGACAACTTTGAGGACATCTGCAATACTACCAATTTTAATGGGATATCACGTGATTTTATGCACTTCAACTTTTTCCGTCATTCTCTAGCGAGAGAGCACTTCTATGGTTAAAATCCCTACTTGTTGGGTCCATTGTGACTTGGGATGAATGCAAAGCCAAGTTTCTCAAATACTTCTTCACCATTACTAGGACCAACTCTTTAAGGAACAAGATATCAGGATTTATGCAAAGTCCAGTAGAATCATTCTATGAAGCTTGGGAACAATTTAAGGAGCATCTTCGTGACTGCCCACATCATGGTTTTTCAGATGTAAGTCTCCTCAATACTTTCTACAGGGGAATTGATCAGAAATACTAGTTGTCCTTAGATACATCAAGTGATGGCGACTTTATGACTAAAGTTGTGCCAGATGCCTATCGGTTGATAGAGAACTTAACAATTAGTTATAGTAATCACTGTCCAGACTTTTATAGAAGAACTAAGGGAACTACATCAGATAAATCCGAACTTTCAGAGGTAAAGGGACAAGTCTCAAAGATGAAAGGGTTGCTAATTCAACTTCTCCGAAATCAAAACCAAAAGCATGTCAGTTTTGCTGAAGATCTAAAAATTGATTGTTTTGCCGTTCAAGAGCAAAATAATGTGGGAGTTGAAAAGGAAGTGAGTTACATAAATAGCCAAGGCCAAAGGGTTTACAATCAATGATATAATCAAGGGTACAACAAGAATCATCCCAATCTCTTTTGGAGAAGTACTAATGTAGAAAATCCTCAAGATAAAGTTTACCCAACTCAACAAAAATCTTTTGTGCATAACTCAAATACAGGCGGTTTTCAACAAACCTCTCAGCCTGTTTACCAACAACCTCAACCTCAAGCTCAGCAAAGCAATTCAATAGAAATGATGTTCAAGAAACTCTTAGAAGGACAACAACAATCCTAGAGAGAAGTAAAGGAATTAAACCAAAAGTATGAAGCCCTTTCTACACATGTGTAACATTTGGATACTCCAGTTTCTAAGACTTCTGAAGTTGTGAAGAGAAAAGCTGGTGTCTTTTCTGTGAAAGTTGAAGATAATCCAAATGGTTATTGTAAGTCTATAGTTGCTGATTTGATAGAAGAAACTGGTGATATAGAACATGATTCAGATTTTGAGAAGTTTAAAAAAGCTGCAGACACGACTGCATGATCGGGCAGTCAAATCTCGGAAGAGGAGATCGATCGGGCACTTCCTGCCCGATCGAGCAATCAATGCGAAATATTCCAGGGGAGTTTGATCGATCGGGCACTTCTGAAGCCCGATCGATCCCTTTAGTCGGGGATGATTCAGAACAAAGTGCTCGATTGGGCACTCCTTGCCCGATCGAGCATACGGTGCCATATTTGAAAAATAAAGAGATCGATCGATCCTTCCTCCCGATTTATGAAATTCCTTTGACAACTTATAAACCCATAATTCCTTGCCCAGTGCAACCCACAAGATCTAGACTAGCGTTTGAGGATAAAGAGATGAATGGAAAGCAACCAAATCCACTTAGGAAACTCCATAAGCTACAAGATCTCAGGGAATTTTTGGTTTCCTGTTTGATTAATGGAGTAGAATTCGCATATTCTCTTTGTGATACTGGAGCTAATGTGAGCGTTATGTCACGTAGAAAGATTGGGGATATCATGTATTACACCATCTAAGATGACTTTTAATCTTGCTAATGATTCTATTGTATCTTCCAATGGGTTTATATTTGATATATTGGTACAAGTTTGGAATTGTCTCGTTCCTGTTGATTTCCACATCTTGGAGATGAATGGGTACCATGATGAACCTTTGGTTCTAGGGAGACCCTTTTTTGCAACTGTAGGAGTTGTTGTTGACCTTTCCAATCAGCGTATATCCCTGAAACACATCAAGAAGAAGGTTTTCTATCCAGAGATTCCTCCAAAGGGGATATATAGGCTAACTATGTTGAAAGAAGAAGAGATGAAGAATGAACATCAGAATGAACGTGATCTTAAGTGTGTAATTGATGAAATCTTGCACAACGAACCTCAAATCTCAACAAAGAGTTCCATTCCAAAGGTCAAGGAAAAAGGTGAAGGGGAAACCGAAGAAGACAAAGAGGGACTCTCAAGTGACTTTGATTCATCAAGCAATAGTTGGAGGTGCAATTGAGTATAAGGTGAAAAGCAAGGGTTTTTCAAAACCCTTCTCAAAGCTTAGAGCATTATTCACCCCAAAGTTTAAGGAAAAAGGAATCAATGTTACAAAGGATGTGATGAGTAAGGTTATGAAGCTGAAAGTGTCTAATTATGGAGCTTGTTATGGAAAATCTCTTGATGTTGATTCAATTATAGCTTAGAGGTAAGTACCGTCAAGCTAAGTGACGTTAAAAAAGCACTGAGTGGGAGGCAACCCACTATTTTCTAGTTTTAGATTAGTTGTTTTCAAAATTTGAGTCAGTTTTGCTAACCTACTTATTTTTAGTTTGAATTCTATGTGATTTAGGATATTACTGGTGAAGGATCTTCAAGACAATCCGGTTATATCTTATCTATTTTTATTCCTAATCATCTCATTTGAATTGTTGGTTATCTTAATAGTTTCTCTCTTGATTCTTGCTAATTTCTATTAGTATTGCTAAGATCATTGCTCACCATTAACCACTTTACTTGATGTTATTGATTTGGGTTGATTTTAGAACTATGATTTAGTTGGATTTTTCTCATTAAGTAATTCTTGATTCTTGCTAATTATAACTAGTATTGCTTGATCATTTCTCTTTACTTATCAACTTGATTGATTGCTTAGAACTGTTTCGAATAGTGCATTTCACATATGATTCTTGCTAATTGTTAATTAGGATTGCTCGATCATTATGCTCTTAATGGTTTCTCTTACAAGTGATTCTTGTTAGCTCTTAAGTTAGCATTGCTCAATCATTGTATAACCATTCTATTATGTGCTTCAAATCGAAAGAACACTAACACTCATCTTGAGTGTTTGTTCGTTTTGCAGAGATAGCAGTTCCAAGCAACAATCTAATCATGTGAGATAGCAAGTTTGGAGCAGATTTCAGATTAAGGATACCTCACCATTAGTACCTTCAATCCCTTGAACTCATATAGTATTGTTTTTTAATTTCATCTCTTGCAAACTTCTCTATTGATTATGGTTACTCTTATTCCTTCTCTTGGGTTTATTTTCACATCGGGATGATGTGAAATAAGTCTGGGGGAAGGTGTAATGATACTAAATACGTTTTGATGTTTTGTCTTTTTGGTGAAAATTTTCAATTTTTTTGTTTTTGGTTTAGTTGACTCTTATAGAGTCGAAGGAATGATGACCATAATCTGTGATGATTACTAGCCTAGTGTGAATTCAGGTTCTTTTTCTATTTTATTATTGAATTAGATTAACTGCTGGACTTAGGATTGGAACACCATTGATTGATTAATATGCCTTTGAAAGTTCTGATCTTTTCGATTGTTGATGATTTGATGCTAGCTCAATTTTACTATAACTTAACCCTGAACTTAAATTCTCTTACTTATGGTGTTGCTATACTATGAAAACTAGGTATCTTGCTCTTCAGTGTTCTGTAAAACTGACAAGTTCTTTTAGTTTGATATGAGTCCTATCTCTCTCCATTCATAAAATAAAAAACGGTACAAAAAAGGATTGAAAGCATGATTTAGAAATCCGTAGTCAATTCCAGAAGAACCGGCTGCTAAAAAAAGATAGAAAAAATAGAAAAGAAAGAAAGCGCAGAAATGCGAAGAGATAATAAAAAAGCAGTAAGAAAAAGAAAAGAAAAGATAAGTGAGAAAGGGAGAAAAAAGATCAGGACCGGATGTCGATTGATGCTCTGTTTGGTATGGGCATTTCGATAGAAAGGATACCAAAGCGCGCTGATCGACACCCCATAAGTAAGAACGCACCATTTTACACTTGAATGAATTTAATGAGCTGGTTGATATGATTTGATAGTTTGATTGATTCGGAATTTAGTGTAGAATGCATGTTGTTAGTTATGTGGTGGTAAACAGTCTATTTGCAATGGTTGTCTAGGATTGGTGTCTTTAGTTTTTGATACTTGAATTTAGGGTTTCTGAGATTCTGTGAATTCATGTGTGGTCCTTTCCAAACCTCATCTCAAGATTTAATCTTGCTTTACTTGAGGACAAGCAAAGATCTAACTCTGGAAGAGTTGATATTACTCGGTTTTAACGATTTATAGTGAGCATTTATGTTTGCTATTAAGAGTTATCCGAGTGTTTTCCTTGCAATTTGGTAACTTTTACAGGTTTCTAGGTTATTAGGTTGTTATGGAACAAAAAGATGGATTTCTGCACGAAACAGATGCAAATTAACATATGCAGCTGCAGAGTCCAGCAGAAGGGTAAAAAGTTTGCCTATGTTTGAAGATGTTACTGTGAATGGATTGAGTTGAAATTTGGACACAAGATAGCCACACTAGTCAAGCTGGCTCGCACAAGAAGATCGTGCAGGAATCCCCTGAAGTGCCCGATCGATCTCTAGGGTGCTCGATCGGGTATTTGCTCCTAAAATTCTAAGAAACAAGTGCTCGATCGATCCCTAATGTGCCCGATCTATCCAAAAGTGCCCGATCATGCACTTCACCCAAAATTTTTTTAGAAGTTTTCCAAAATTTGCAGAATTGGTCCTCAAGGCTATCTTTTATTCTATATTGGTTTTTCCTTTTCTTTTAGCAATATATAAGCCTTGTGGCTAGGTTTTTTAAAGCTAAGATTTATTATTTTAAGTTTTACTGGGAGACGAATCCTGAACCTCTGTGGAGAAGATTTCTGAACCCTATTTTATATTTCAATATCTATTCTTGACTTCTGATTATGAGTTCTTCTTTGAGCTTGAATTGTGTATGCTTTTCAATGTCTGAGTAGTTATCTAGTTAGGTTTTAGGGTTTCCCAGGAAAATCAGGTTTGAATGTTATGGTTTATCATAAAGGATTGAATTTCTTAGGTTCTTAGTCTAGACTTATTTTTAATGCATGAATTAGAGTAACTACCTAGTTCATTGATATTAGAATTATAAATGCAAAGAGATTTTGTTTAGAAGTCTGATCTTATCTAGCTAGATGAATAAGTGTTCTTGCTTGCGAGAGTATTGTCCTGAATGCTTATGAACAATTGAATCTAAACTTTATTGCATGATTGAATTAGTTAGATACGGCGAGAGTTTGTTTCTAATAATTCGAACATAGTGTTTAATACTCCGAGAGGAGATTATTCTATGTGTGTCTTTCATGTTTAGAACTATTTTCAAAGTAGAATCATGCATGTTAACCTTGGCTTTTAAACCTTTCCCTAATGCTTGACACTTTTGGTTCATTGTTTACAAGCGTTTAATTAATTACTGTTTTGATTCCTTCACAAACAATCTTTTTATTCTGTCTTAGCTTGATTTAAGATAAACCTGAACGCTGTAGTGTTTGGTTTCTGTGGGATTCGACCCTATCTATGCTACTGTGATTTGTTCTCTGCAATGTACTTTAGGATTTAAATTCTTAACCTATCAATACATTTGGCTTAGCAGAAATTCGGGACCTCTAGAAAGTTAAGGTTTCTTGATATCGGCAGTTCAAATTTTGGTTCCCACAGTTTGGCATTAGAAGGAGGATGAGTACACATCAATCTTACTCATAGCCGCTAAACAACACAATCAGACATGGCTACCAAAACTCAAAAATAACCAACCAAATCATGACGGTGTTGCACCGAACGACAGCGTTGATAACACTCCGCCGATGTACACAGTTAACACTGACGCAAACAATGCGGCGTTCAAGGAGATTAAGAAGATGTTTTCGACCCTAGAAAAGAAATCGTAAGAACAAGATAAGCTAACGAGTTCTATTGCTAAACAGGTTGATACCTTAACCACGAGAACTAGAACCATCTTTATATGCATAACTACCAAGCTCCGCGGAAAAAGGCTCGATTTCGAAACCCCGTTCGATAGGGCGCAAAATGCGCAAAAGGAACCGCCAGAGCAAAATCCTGATGAGACCACCCCTGTCGCAACATTGAAAAACACTGACAACCTTCTGCATTTCAACGGGGAAACGGAAGAGAACAAAGCTGGGCGAGTTAACTTGGAATCCAGCACACAGTCCGATCCTTTGGAAAAAAACGCAGATGTACACCCAAAGAGAAGAAATTACCGCTCAACTCGGAAAGGTCCCCAGTTCGATAAACCCATGACAGAAGAGAAAGAAAATGTCTTCTGGGTAAAGCAAGAAAAACAAGCCAACTAACCAGCTCATAGCATCTGTATCAAACGCCAACAAGCTCCAAAGGCCATTGACGATGATCTCTATGATTTTAGTGATCTCTGCGACTATATCGTAAAATCCGCTGTAAAAGTCCAAGCGATAAAATTATAAGATCACCATGCTACCAGTGCGGCACCGGAGATCGACCGACTCTTTGAGGAGGCTCGGAAAACCCCATTCACGGCCCGTATAATTAAGGCGCAAATATTTGATCCCGAGAAAATTAAAATACCCATATATGATGGAACTACCGATCTGAAAGCTCACCTGCAAATCTTTCAGATCGCGAAGGTGAGGTCCAAACTCAAGGAGAGCGAAAAAGATGCAGGATTCTGCCTCTTTTTCGTGGAACATCTCTAGGGAGTGGCTCTCGAATGGTTTTCTTGACTAAAACGCAACTCCATTGGAAAATTTCGAAAACTCTCTTCAGAGTTCCTCAAATAGTACTCCATGCTTATGGATAGGGAAACTTCAGACGTCGATCTGTGGAGTTTGTTTCAAAGGGAAGACAAATCTCTCCGAGATTTCATGAAACGATTTAAGATCATGATGTCGAGAGGCAGCGGAATCAACGATAAGGTAGTCATGGATGCGCTCCAAAAAACCCTTATGTACAAATCAAAATTTAAGAAGTGGATAGCCTTCAAAAAACCGCGTACGATTCATGATGCTCTTTATAAGACCACATACTTTACCATCATCGAAAAAGAGATGAAAGTTCTGTCACAGAAACATAAACTAACTAAGACATCCGTAAAAGACTCTCCCTTGGAGCATAATTCAAAAAAGAAAAACCCTCGTAACGATAAATACGTCCATCACGAGGGAGATGACCTTCAAGGCAAACATAATTATGCTATAAACCCATCGTCCTAACAGGAAAAGACATCGGGGTAACACCTGGTCTCTAAACGTCTCTTACGACAAAAAAACTTTGTACGAGTTCCACCAAACAAAGGGTCACTCCGGCAAACTGCAAAGTTCTCGGAGCCAGGCTAACAACAAAACTACTCGTGGGAGAAATGTCAAAACTGTCGAGCATAAAATATCTCATCAGAGAAGTCGATCGACCGCCTAGGTCAGATCAGGCGCCACCATGCAGCAATACACCTCAATAAAATCATACCATCGCAAAGCGGAATTGAGAGCCAACTGGCCTGCTCTCCTCCTCTTTACACCCTCCGATTTGCTAAATAACGCGATTACTCTCAAATAAAGTGAAGTCAACGGAATCGACACACCACACATTGACCCCCTCGTAATCGATCTCGTCATAAGAGACCTTGAATTCGCAATGATCCTCATCGACACATGAAGTACTGTAAATGTAATCTTCCATGATACGTTAAATATGATGGGCATCAATTTATCTGAAGTCACGCCCACGTCAAACCGACTCATCAACTTTTTGTGCACGACAACCATGACTTTCAGATCGATTCAACTCTCAATCCTGGCCAAAGAAATAACCAAAATATTCGATTTCGCGGTAGTCGACCATCCTGCCATCTATAACTTGATCATGGGAATGTCTTGGATAAACTCCATGAAGGCGGTCCTATTGACTTACCACTTAGGCAATAAGTTCCTGACTCCCTAAGGAATATCCACAATCTGGAGATGCCAAAAACAGTCGCGACTATGTTTCCTATACGAGCATAAACTAAGAAGTGTCACAACGACACCCACGGTCGGACCCAAACGAGCGAGGAAAACTCAGCCATTGACTAAAAATGCTTTTGAAAAAGCTGAAAACGTTTCATAAAAAGATGAACCATATTCGTCAACTCGAGAAATTGCTAAATCTAAGGAAGGCGATCAATCCTCCGAGCCCAACATCCCAAAAATGGTATAATCAATGCCATACAAATTCGTCGACCCAACCCTAGCCACCGCAGCTAAAATGGGCGATGCAACATCGCCAAGCGAGTAAATCACTCATGGAAACAAACTGAACTATGGGACGGCTTGATCCCCAAAAAGGGTACGTCGGAAAATCTTCGCGAGAAAAGTGCAGCTGTCCCCCTCTCGAAAGGGGGGGGGGGGAGAGTGGGTACGTGTACGTACACTCGTATACTCCCATATTTTAAAATATCCACATTCATGTACTAGATATTTTTGAAACTTTTTCGCAATAAGAAAAACGCATCTTTACTTAAAAAAATATGTTATCTACTTATGTCACAAACATATTCGACTAAAAACACCCAAGTAACAACGAAAATCATCATATAACCCAGAAACTAGAATCATATGAACAACCTTCCTTAACCAAATTCAACTAAACATTTTCCTTGTTCACAAGAACAAACACACCCTTCAAGTAATTGCAGGAACATTTGTAAAAAAAAATTTAAACATAAAACCTCCGAGCGGAAAAGAACTTTCAAGAAAAGCGAGACGTCGCGAACTCCCGAAAATAAACTTACAAACTCGTACAGACACAGTCACCGCAGATTAAAAACCAAAACAAGCAAGGAAATCCTCCCATATTGAATCCACGGTTGGCCCCGACAGACGAACTAGTCACTTAACCTTTCGTAAGTCAGGTTCTCATACATCTGACACAATGATAAAAGCGCTATAAAAACTGAAATTTTGGTTAGCACTTCCGAAAACTTAGAAATTGTCTCCGGAGAGATGCTTGGTTCCCGATCGATGCTAGTCATATAAGCTGAGAACCTATCACATACTCCAATATTGAAACGGAACCAGGTTGAAATCACAAACATGATATGTAAGCCGAGATAGACATCGCATGCCCTAAAATCGAGAGTAAGCCTAGGTCTTTCCCTAAACCCAGGACACTTGTCTCTAACATCTCCAGACATAGTATATAACCGATACGAGATTCCTAAATTTGTCTCTTCGCTCACGTCCATAAGTCCACAAAACTTGAAAATTAGATTCTCTGAAAAACTTGCATCCAAAACGGATAAGCGGACGTAGCAATAATCAGAGAACGATATACGGAGTGACTACTCGTAAAGTTGTCTCAATAACTAACCATATATTTTTATAACATAATTTACAAAATCCGAAAGAAAACAGGGATTCGGGGCCACTGGAGTCCAATCCTGCTAAACTAAAAACGGCAACGCTCGGCTAAAATCATAAACAAAATAGGCAACATACTCCCTTAATACATAAACTCACATTCGTCATGAGTCGCACTGGTAATAACCCGACATCGAGAACTGGTCGCTAGGCAGGTTCGGATCCTTGTCCACCACTTCCTCGTCACCACGTGTCGTGGTCTCGACTTCCTCCGAATCATGAGAAATAAGAATCAGAGCCCAGCACTCCCGAATCTCTTCTTCGATCGGAGGGATCGAAGACTCCGCGTTTATGCATTTATGAATATAACCATACATCTTGTCCATCTTGATATCTTACGAGTAGTCAAGACACTGAGTACGCCACAAGGCACCCACGGAACCGCAACATTCACTCAGGTTCGATGTGTATGCTCTAACCAATAAAAACCGACCATAAATCGAGCCAAATGATCTGTCCCGATCGAAGCAACTTCGCGCTTACCATGCCTAATTACACGGCGAATTTGAGACGCTTGCTTCAGCGCCAACTCCTTCTCGCGAAGTGAGACCGCTTTGATTTCATTCCTCAAGCGAGAGTTCTTCTCTTTGAGATTCTCGGGTCCTGATCCGGGCTGAACGCGCCTTTAGGTCGCTCGCTGTGAGAGCCTCGTCCATCGCATGGAGACCCTATCGAAAACCCTCTAGAAAATTAACAAAAGAAATGTGTAAGAAGAAAACTGAATTGTAAGAGCGAGTACTAACCCCCATGCACAAGCATGAGGCCTTGGCATATTACTTTGACCTCACAAACCCTTCTCAGGTAATGGGTTGGGCCGGCATGACATTCAGAGGATCAAAGAAAGACCCCTGAAAGACGACAGCAAGACCTGACTCAAGCCATAGAAATCATTAAACCACGCCCTGGGAGGCGTTCCTCCTCCAGCATGGCCAGTACTACCTTCATTAAAAGTAGCATGCCCTTCACTGGAGATCTTTCCCTCTTCCTCTTAGGAGGCATCTTATATGGAGTAAAATTCTCTGTACCCAGATCGGCTTCCTCTTCTGCGACGGTCTGAGGGCGAGCTCGAGCTCGAGCTTTATAATAGTTCACCATGTTATGGACTTGCTACGGAGAAAATTGACACCAGTGGAGCGGACCACCTCTGAGAATGTCTATAATGGTAAACAGATCTTCGGAATGCGGAAGAAGGGGATCAAAAACTACGCAACAAAACAAAATTATCCGTTAAACCATGACAAACTAGCTCCTCTTCTATAGAAGCTCTATTTATATGAATGAAAAAATAATGTTTACTCCAACCATGGAAGTTGGACGTAAACGATTGTATCACCAACATATGGCTCGGCGAAGCCAGGTAATACTGAAGCGGTTTACTCAAACTCTTCGGACGAAGGAATGCCGTCAGATAATCAACATATAAGTTCATCCCTCGCTCGTAACTCAAGACTAAGATGTTGATGATGTCCTGAAGACTACACGATGTAATCTAACTGATCGAAAAACCATATCGATCTAGAAACTCGACTACAACTCCCGGAATGGGAAATCATAGTCGGCAAGATAACAAATGCGCCTCGTAGCATGTAATACAGCCGCGATGCAGAGAACTAGCATCGTCCCCATGCTTAGGCATGCAAAACGACACACCATCCGAAACTCTATAGAATTCTCAGATAGTAGCCAGAAAATACGCTATGAAATTGCTCGAATTGCTTGTGTCCTTAGAGAACTTGGGCCTTGATGGTCACCACGGGTTAGGAGGTGTATCCACCATGTCATATGTGGCGTTCAAATACGCTTTCACTTCCCCGGGTCGATCGAATGTTTTAAAAACTCAATCTTAGGAACGATGCCACCACTCTGAACCCGCAGAATTTCCTGCACAAAGATAGACGACAAAGCATTTGCAGTGACTTTCGTTTCAAAACTTATAATGAGATTAAGAAAAAGAAAAATAAAAAGGAATGAGAGAGTAAGAGAAATTCTACCTTTGAAAATTTCTTGGAAAAGTGAATGTGTGAAGTTAGAAAATTTACTTCTCACATTTATAAAGAAATTTTTACTATTCATCTTTGGACTTTTGAGCGATCAATTTTTTCTAACTTACCTAACCTAATACCCCGCAAGAACATCTCGACATTTCTCGCAAGTTGGGGGGGGGGGGGTTAAATGTTGGGTCAAAAACGGTCACGAAAAAATTTATGTCTCAAAACCGTCGTTAAAATGTTAATCGCTCGATTCCAAAAACTTAACTGCATAACTATCGTATCCCGATCAACGGAATAAACCAACCATCCAAGAAATACAAAAAGATCTTAACAAATACATTTTGGAACAACAAGAAGCAATCACAATCTCTCGACAAACGCTTTAGTTACAGATTTTATCGTATATGGACAAACAGAAAGTTCAGCTTGCCCATTGGCGAGCTGAACGACATACTTCACATTGCTTCGGAAAATCGTCTCTCGTTTCGAGTTTCCGTTGGAGTTTTACGATGAAAACCGTAAAACTTATTCCTTTCGTATGAGTTTTAATCGTAAAAATGGTAACGGTTAGCTTGAACACCAAAGTTATCCTATCTATACGATTATTTCCTACGATTTGCGAAAGAATCTTAAAAACCTTTCGTATAAGATTTAATCATATAAAACTATTAAATTTTATTGTTCTTCGAAACATACATAAAGACATGTTCCTCCTTATTAATCATATAAAATGATAATGCCAACTTAGACGCCAACGTTATCTCATCTATACGACTGACATTATTATTTTGCAAAATCTATATCGTATCACCGTACAAAGGATCGTTTCTCTTATAGGAATCATAAAAATCGTCTAAACCGCAAAAATGGTCCAAAGAGGCCTAAAACGCGATAATGGCCCACTTGCTATATTGGATGAGAGTTCAACCCAAGTACGATGACGGTCATAACTTGCTCTGCAAGAAGTAGAGAAATGGAAGAAATCTAAAAATGAATGTTTCTGCGGGAGAATAAACTCGAAAAGGAAGATTTCTACGGAAGAATCGGAAGCGGAAAAGGAAAGTGGACTAAATTTGGGAGTCTATATAAGAGAGATTAGGAGGAAGAACAGATACATATTTTATTCTCTGCACCAAACACTTAGGGCTTTACGTTATTTTTTCGTTCTTGTTAGATCCGATGCACTTAAATAGGTTACAATAGAGTTCAGGTCGACGATATCTCTCTCTCTAAATTTCTCTCTCTATCTGAATGCCAACCCTTTCTTCATTGGGGTTCACCTTCTATTTATACTCCTCCTATCATCATTTGACTACGTAGGGCAGTTGGCTAGAAGTCATGTTCATCCGGCGAGTCAGCCCATAGGTCATTGTTCGCCGAGCTACAGGGAGGCTAGGCGTACTGTTTTGTCGGCGGTCCCACCGCTTTGTCGATCCGGTCGGACAGGCCTTCGGCATCGGGCCTTGAACATGGGCTTGGTTCTTTTGGGCCTGGGGCGACGGGCCCATATCCTATAATAAGTCCCCCAGTTCGACGAGACCATCATGTTTACGGGTCTTCATACATAGTATGTCTTTTTGGCCCAATAGACCAAGCCGCGTTGCAGTTTGTTTTGTTCTCTTCTGGCCGCGTCCAATAGTGATAGGTTGGCATCTGTAACGGTTGGCGCGAATCTCGAGGTCAGTTAGCTTTGCTGAGAAGCTATGCTTTCCGGTCATTTGCCCTGCTGCAGGTTCGTCTGCTGGTCGCTTCTCTCTTTGGCTTTTCGTCTCCCGGTCATGCTTACCTAGGATGCTTTGATTCCCAGTCATTCTTCTATATATACCCCTTGGTATCTTCATTCCTTCCACTTCGCATTCTTGTTCAATGTATTTTTCTGCTCTCCCTTCTCTCTACTTTCTCTCTCTGGCATGTGGTTATATTTCATGTTTTGTCGACGAAATGGTCTACGACCTAATGGACCTCGAGCTGGGTAGTGGTACCAGCGCATCTGGAGATGCTCGTCAAACCATCAGGCAGAATCCTCCGCGGGTAAGTCAGATAATCATCCGGTCTCCACGTCAGCTAGTTTCGGGCGCCCTTCATCAGGGTCAGTCGACGAATTGAGGTACGTCCATTCCTAAAGATCATGTTGATACGATCCCACTGTCGGCGAGGCAAGGGATTCGAGCTGCCCACGGCAAGGGGATCCAGTCGACTATGTTCCTCTTGTTGTAAGAAAGAAAGTGCTTTTGGAAAGGCAAGTCGGCGAACATGCTCCAAAGCGAATTCCTTCGAGTGGGGGTTCGATGAGGGATACCGCGGCTCCTACCATTGAGTTGTTCATACCTCGTCAAGGCAGGGAGGGTTCATCTGTCGCGCCATCTGTGGAGGTCGACGGGATCATCGGGATATGGGCTTCAATCATGAATAGGGCGCGACTTTTAAGAATGATGAGGGAGTGCAGCTTCGAGGATCCTAAATTAGTGTTCAGGGTTCCAGGTCCTAGGGAGAGACCATGGGATCCTCCACAAGGTTATTTTGCCATCTTCGAAGACTACTTCATCGATGCACATCTATGGTTTCCTCTTCTGAAAATCTTCATCTTGTATTGCGCACGGCAGCGGATGAGTATCTCTTAGAACACGGTTGCGTCATTTTGCACTTTAGTCAGGATGCTCGTCTTGGCCGCCGAAGTAGGTGTGGACGTTTGTGGGAAGTTATTCGAAGACCCGACGCGAATTTGTCCCAGCCCCAGGACGATCAACAAAGTTAACTATCGGACGGGGCTGTTCAATGTCTCTTGGAAGAATCAGTACAAGGTCTTCGACGGGGTGAAGAGGAAGATATGGGACTGCCAGCGTTGATGGTTCTTTGTGAAGGTCAACGAGGCTTCTGTCCCATCGTGCGCCTACAATTATTCCATGAGATGGAATATGGAGATTGGTAGAGCCTCGCGTCGTTCTTGTGTTTTCTTCAGTTCGCGCTAACCGATTCTTTGTTTCGTGCAGATCTTCCACTGCCCATCAAGAAGTTTTCCCCTTGTTTCTTTGACAACATCAGCAAGATACAAGCATTGGGGGTGATCTGTGGGAGTATATTACTCGTGCGAAGGTTAGACATGATGCTTGATGCGTCGTTGTTGACTTGCTTTCTATCTGTTGATTGGGATCAATGTCATGTGGTTTATCCAAAGATCATGTCGGGGAGTTTTTTTGAAGAACTTAAAGCCGCGGCTCTCAAGAAGCAGACTGAAGCTGCTGCAGCTTTGTGGGACCAGTTAAGGTCCCAAAGGTGGTCGAAGATGGTCGCGCTGCAGAGATTGAAGCCGCGACTGGAGGCTTGAAATCTGTCAAGGCTCCTGCTATGGCTTCCCTTTCTGAGAAGGCAGCAGATGAGGTGAAGGCACAGAAGAGGGCCTTCAACGCGAAGCTGGTTATTAATAAACCTGCTGGCGATCCTCCGATCACTCCTGTGGAGACCGCTGTTGACGAGGCTCAGGTGAGAGCGCGCGATTGTTCAGGTTGAGGAGGAGGAGAGGAAGGATCTCGAGGATGGGGAGGAGAGAAAGGATCCAGAGGACGAGGAGGAGGATCTGAAGATGGAGGATGACACGGTTCTTGTTGGGAGAGCGCGTTATTTAGAGGATGCTGGCAAGGTTCCTATCGATTTCCACTATGAAGACGTTCTTCGGATGCACGAGGATCCCGCTGCTTTTGGAGAACTAGTGAGTCAGCTGATTCCTCTAGGGTCTTTCGACGAGTCGAATCATAGGGACAAGTCGAACGAACTGTTCGATATTTCTCCGCGTCTTACATCAGGGTATGAATCCTCGTATATTTGTTTGGCTTTCATTGAGTTGCATTAATTCATAGGTGTTGTGCAGACCAGAATGATGGCGAACCACATGTTTAGGTGGTTTAAGCTGACGGTGCGGTTGGCTCGCGTGGCGACGGTCCGTATGAGCGATTATGGGGACAAGTTTGTCGGGCTATACCGGGAGGAGAAGGAGAGGTCCAAGGATTGGAAGCGGTGGGAGAGAAACTTGATGCGCATGCACAGGAGGCGTACGCGCTGGCTGAGAGGGCAACAACGCAGATGAAGCTGGTCGAGGATGAGTGTGATGCCGTGAAGGCCGAGAAGGATGAGCTGGCTATCTGTAATATTGAGCTTGAAGATCAAGTAAAGAAGCTCCATGAGGAAAACCGCGCACTGGCCACTCGGTACGATGACGCAAACAAGGAGAGATCACAGGTCCTTAAGAAGTTTGACTCTCGTGTCGAGGAGGCAGTTGGAGAGGCCGAGAAAGCTTGGGCTGCGTCAGTCGAGACACGTTTTGATAAGGTGCATATGTATTTGGAAGGGATGTGCAAAGCTCGACCTTTAGACGAGGTCATCGCTTGCTATCAGAAGGCTGGGGAGCTCTTCGACATGGTGGTCGGTTTTGGTGGTGCGGTGCCCGACGTTCTTCGAGAG
The DNA here is from genome assembly GCA_900406425.1 of Iberis pinnata. Lineage (NCBI taxonomy): Eukaryota > Viridiplantae > Streptophyta > Magnoliopsida > Brassicales > Brassicaceae > Iberis > Iberis pinnata. The sequence continues at coordinate 7,465 of OVBE01001808.1, read as the reverse complement.
TCCCTTGTCGAATAGCTTAGGGCAAAAGGAGGAGGCCAGGGGCAAGATAGGAGTGGTTGAGCTTTCTGCTGAGGACCTAGCGGGTCCGTCGAGACGTCCGGAGGAGGTTCCTCAGCCTGTTGATGATCAGGGCTCGTCGATTCAGTCCGCTGGGGCTAATGATGATGTCGCTTAATGCGGCGTTTTAGGAATTTCTTGGTTTTTGTTGTTTCAAGCTTCTCTTTTGGCCGACGTCGCGGCCTGTAAAAACTCTTTAATTTTAATGGAAATCTTCTGTCCTAAGTTTTCTGTGGCCTTTTAATTATTTTTTTTCTTGCGGTTGGTTGTGTGGTTCATTGGCATAGGTGCCAGGTTGCATTAACCTTGGCTTTCCTTGTGTATTCCAGGTCATCGACGATCCTGCAAGTCTGGGCTCGGCTTACAAGGTGATCGTGGCACGCTGGAAAATGCGAGTCTATTGCTCGGCTTTTTGGGTGAAAGTATTATTGCTTAATTGTTCCTTATTCCCATAGTGAGCGTTTAGCTAGAACATCACTGCAAGCTATAGCTCGACTTTGTTTTCTTTTTCGAGTGTGATCTCGGCGAGACTGGGCCCGGATTTTTTTTTTTTTTACGGAGGCTCATCTTAGCTAGGTTGGGCCTGATTTTATTCTTTGTGAGGAGTCTGATATGAACTGGAATTATATTAAATAAAGGAAGATAATGAGGGCGTCCATCCCCCCCCCCTTAAAAGCGACTAAAACTATTTTTTTTTGTCATAGCTGGACCCTTATTTCGGGCTGCCTATACCCATTATAGAGGATCAAGCCATTCGTATTTCATGGTGCAGCCATACTTGAGCTAGTAGTAGTGTCGCGCGTTCCAAGATTGGGGTTGCATTGTTCCGTCTAGGTCAGCCAGCTGGTAGACGCCTGGTTTGATGACTTTGACGATCAGTTAGGGTCCTTCCCATTTAACGCCTAGTTTTCCTGCTCTGTACTCTTTCGTGTTGTCAAAGACATGGCGTAGGACTAATTCTCCTTTGGAGAATCTTCTAACGGCTACGTTTTTGTTGTAGTACCTCGTTGCAGCTTGCTTATATTTCTAGATGCGTAGGAGGGCTCGGTCGCGGGCCTCTTCTGCTTCGTCGAGCTGATCATGCAGCATTGTGTTGTTAATTTCACTGTTCTCAGGGAGTTTGAGTCTTCTGAGGCTGTAGACATTGACTTCAAAGGGTACCATTGCTTCGATGCCATGAGCCAGGGAGAAGGGGGTTTGGTTTGTCGCTCTTCTTGGTGTCGTCCTGTGCGACTAGAGAATTCCATCTAGCTTGTCGGCCCACAGGCCCTTCTTCTTCTCCAATCTCTTTTTAGTCCGTCAACAATGGTTTTATTTGTTGCTTCGGCTTGACCGTTTCCTTGAGGATATCGCGGCGTTGAATGGCTGAGTCGGATCTTCCACTTTGCGCAAAAATTTTCAAATTGGTGAGAGCAGAACTGGGTCTTGTTGTCTGTGATGATCTCGTAAGGTAGTTTGTGCCTACATATGATGTATTTCCAAGCAAAATTTTGTACCTGGGTGTCATGTATTTCGGCGTAAGATTTAGCTTCAACCCATTTTTTGAAGTAGTCCGTCATGACGAGGAGGAATTTTCGTCCTCGTGAGCAGGGCATCCGACGATGTCCATCGCCCATCGCATAAAGGGATAAGGGGACGCTGAACTTCGCAGGAGCTCTGTTGGTTGGTGGACGTTCGGGGCGTGACGTTGGCACTGTTTGCACTTCAGGGCGTATTTATTGCAATCGGCGATCATGGTAGGCCCGAAGTGGCCATTTTTCTTTATTTTGAGGGTCATGGCTCATCCGTTGGAGGGATTTCCTCTGGATCCGTCGTGCGTCTCGCGGATGATGCGCTCTGTTTCTTTGGGGCTGGGGCAGGTTAGTAAGATGCCTGTGGAGTCTCGTTGCAGGAGGTGTCCGTCCATCATCGTATAGTGAGCAGCTTTGGCTTTCAGTCGCCGCGTTACCCATTTGTCTTCGGACTGGCTGCCAACGGCTATGTAGAGTTTGATCTCGTCGCGCCAGTCGATGGCGGAGGCCTTGTGATATGCTCCGAACTCGACGTCATCTTCTGCGATGTCGTGATCATCGATGAAGTGGACAAGGTCAAGATTGATGTTGGACGACACGGAGATACGCATCCATTCATTCACTTTTTGCCTTGTAATCTCCCGCGAATTGGCTCGCGATGAGTTGCAAGTTGTAAAACGCTCGAATTTGTGTCGCCCCGATACCCTTTGCCAGTTTGAGGCCTGCTATGATTGCTCCGTATTCTGCTTCATTTTATGACGCATTGAAGCCGAAGCGGAAGGATTGCTCTAAAATTTCGCCATCTGGGGATTCTAGGTGTATTTCGACCCTTGATCCTCCCAAACAAGAGGATCTGTCAACGTGTAACATCCATATTTGAGGTGCTTTGGCGCCCTCGATAAGCTATAGTGGAAGCTCGGTGATGAAATTGGCTAGTACCTGTGACGTTGCGCTTGTACGTCCTCTAAAGTCGATGTTATACTCGCTGAGTTCGATGGCCAACTTTGCCATCTTCCTGACTGGCTTGGGCTGTGTAATATGGCGCGCAGTGGTTGAGCTTTCAAGACCACGATTGAATGCAACTGAAAATACGGGCGTAGTTTCCTGGCGGCGATAACGACAGCGTAGGCCAGCTTCTCTTAGGTGGGATAATTGATCTCCACATCGTTTAAGGTTTTTCTGGTGTAGAATATTGGCCGCTGCTTGCCACGATCTTTCTTGACGAGGACGCCGCTGACCGCGGTCATGGATACTGATATGTAGACGTAAAGGTTTTCGCTGCCTTTGGGTTTCGCCAGTATGGGTGGTGTGGATAAGTACTCCTTTAGTTCCTTAAATGCTTGTTTTCACTTCTCGTCCCAGTCAAATCTCTTGTTATTGCGCAACAGTTGGTAGAAAGGCAAATATCTATCGGTCAACCTTGAGATGAATCTGTTGAGTGTTGCGAAGTGTCCCGTCAGGCATCGGACTTCGCGTGTGCTCTTCGGTGAAGGAAGGTCGATGATGGCATTAATCTATTTTGCGTTCACCTCTATTCCCCTTTGGGTGACGATGTAGCCGAGGAACTCGCCTGAGGTTACGCAGAACGTGCATTTGGTGGGGTTTAGTTTCATTCCATATTTATCAAGGATGGCGAAGCAGGAGCGTAGTTTTTTGATGTGGTCCATCTTGGATAGCGAGTTGACGAGCATATCGTTGATGTATACTTCCATGGTCGTACCTAGTAGATCGGCGAACATTCGGTTGACTAGGCTCTGATACGTCGCGCCTACGTTTTTGAGCCCAAACGGCATGACTCGATAGCAGTATATCCCTTTGTCAGTAATGAAGGTTGTTTTCTCTCTGTCGGCAGGGTGCATCGTTATTTGATTGTAGCCTAAAAAGGCATCCATGAACGAGAGCAGCTCGTTCCTGGCGGTTTCTTCTACGAGGCATTCTATATGCGGGAGTGGGTAGCTATCCTTTGGACAAGCTTTGTTCAGATTGGTGAAATATACGCAGACTCGCCATTTTCCGTTCTTCTTTTCTATGACGACCATATTTGCTAGCCATTCCGAGTACTTTACTTCGGCGATGGACCTGGCGCACAAGAGTTTCTCTTCTTCTTCATTCACTGCTTGCGCTCGTTCTAGGCCCAATTTATGGCACTTTTGTCTGATCGGTTTGTATGTCGGGTCGATGTTGAGTTCATGACATGTGATGCTCAGATCAATGCCAGTCATGGATTCCAGCAACCAAGCAAAAGAATTGTAGTTTTCCTTGAGAAAAGTGATCAGTTCGGCTCTGATTTCTGCGTCGAGCTCATGGCCGATGCCGACGCACTTGTCAGGATCTTGGGCGTCTATGTTCACTTGATCAATGGTTTCGCAGTTTGGGTCTTCTCGTTCTTTTGGTACGTCTGGTCTATAAGTGCGTCCCAGCTGTAGTTGCTACCATTTTGCGCTCTTGCGGGCCTTATGTTCGGCGATGAAACATGTTTTAGCCCTCGCTGGTTGCTTCTTAGGGGTTACAGTTCCTCTTTCTGTTGGAATTTTGATGCACTGGTGGAAGATGGAGACCGCTGCCTTAGTTTTTGCGAGCCATGGGGTTCCCAAGATAGCGTTGAAGATCGGGTGCTTGTTGACTACCTGAAATTTGGTGGTCGTGATGCTTCCGTCGGCCTTGACCGGGAGTTTGATGGTGCTGACAGTCTCAACTGAATCTCCACTAAACCTGGTGAGCAATTGCGTGGTTCTCTTAACGGCTTCTTCGCTGATCTCCATTTTTTGGAAGGTGCTTTTGAAAATTATGTCTACGGAGCTGCCGGTATCGACGAGGATTTTTGTCACTTTGCAGTCTACGATGATGAGTTTGATGAGAATGAAATCCTTATGTACGTCGTTGATGCTTATTAGGTCGTCAGTGGTGAACTGGATTGGTTCATGCCTCATTGGTTTGCTGATCGCCGCTCCCCTCATGTTTAGGACTAGGTGGTCCGTCCTTGTGATGGGTCGTATGGAGTCTCTGCGTCGTTCGAGTCCACCTAGGATGACATTTATCCTTCGTCGGGGGTTGGGGGTATCTTCGTCCCTTTCGATATTATCAAGCCTGTGCGGAGGGGCCATATCTTCGTCGACCGCCTACCTCTACGGCCTTCCCCTCTCTTCGCGGTTTTGGTTCGGAGGGAAATTCTGAGAATGTTCCCTATAGTTTCATGGTGGATACTAGTTGGGCCATCTCTGCCCGTCGCGCCCTCGATTCTCTTGGTACTTGGCAATCGGTCGTGCTATGTCCTTGTCGATTATGGAACTCGCAGTAGGCATTTGTATCGTTGTCCCGTCTCTAATATGTTTGTGGTTTGCGCTCTTTGACGAGGTAATTTGTGTGTCGCTTTCCTTTTTCTTGTTTTGTGTGGCCTTCGTAGAATTGGCGAGGCTCGACTTGTTCTTCTTTCTCTTTTCCGTGGTGAGATTTGGTGTGCTTGCGGGCCATTGCGGCCTTCTCCTCTTCCATCTCGATAAAACGATTGGCCCTGTGCAGGGCATTTTCCAACGTTTGCGGTTGATTCAGCAACAATTCTTCATGGAACCTTGATTTGTACCATAGACCGTATCTGGGTGTGGCGATGGTGGCTTCGTCGGAGATGGCTACCTTTGAAATCACTTCCTTGTGTGTGAGCCTTGACTTAGGGACCTTTGGTCGGTGGTCGATGTTTTCTTCTCCATGAACATGGAGTAGTGATTGACGAAGGCCGTCGACAGCTGCTGGAAATTGTCGACGGACCTGGCTTCTAGGTGGGAAAACTAGGAGAGCGCGGCTCCGCCAAGGTTTTCTACGAATTACTGGCAAATTTATTCGTCAGTAAATTGGACACGTCCCATCAGGATGGTAAAGCGGTCATATAATAAGTCGGATCGGCGTTTCCTTTGAATATCGGGAACTTGATCTTCATGTTGTGCTTTATTTTGGTCTCCGTTATTGATGACTCTGAATTTTCATGGATTTTACATATCAATTAGCATCAATTCTGAGGTCTAAAAGCGTGCATACATCACATTTATGGTTGATTTCATTAAGTTTAGGATTTTTAGGACTTTTGCATTAGGATTTGCATATGCACGCATTTTGGAGATTTTTCAGGACTTTCAGGAGTTTTTGGGAAGGATTTGCGAGATTTTGGAAAAGTAGCACTTAACATTGAATGGAGCAGCACTCAACATGGAATGGACTGGATCTACCTTAGAACCAAGGCATGATCGATCTCAGCTCATGCCCGGATCGATCTCAAGCACTTCTGCATCAAAGCAGATCGATCCCAACTTAGCACTTTCAGGATCGATCCCAACATTTACCAGATCGATCCCGACACTTACCATATCGATCCCATAGCCACTTCAGATCAATCTCATATTGATCCCAACTCAGCAGGGATCGATCTCCACTCTTACTTGGATTGATCTCCACCTCTCTCTTTCAACGAAGTTTGTGAAGTCTCGAACGAAGCTAAGGAAGTGCACGAAGTTGAAGCAGGACTAAGAAGAAAACAGACGAGATCGATCTCACCTATGTTTGGATCGATCTCAGCACTTATCACCTGGGATCGATCCCAACCTCAGACACACTCTGGACGCTTCTCAGCTGGATCGATCCCATGCAAGCATCTTCAGCTCGGATTGATCTCGCACTCACAAACTCGAAGCCAAACACGCTCCATCCCGACCAACTCAAATCCGGATACCACCTGAATCAAGGCCCAAGATCCAAGACAATGATTAGCATTTTGTCTTTAGTACGAATTAGGGCTTTTCTCTGAACACTATAAAAGCCCTAATTCGCCCCCATTTGCACAAGCTTTAGTTTTTCTTTCCTTTTTAGGTTTTATCTTAGGTTTTCATTTCTTTAAGTTGTTCTTGATGTTCTTGGTGTAAAAAACATTTTTTCTTTCAAGTCTTTAGTTAATCTTCTGTTTTTCTTTAGTTTCCTTGCTTAGCTTTACCTTGTTGCATATCTGTTGCATGTTGATTTACGTTTTAAGCTTTAATCTCCTGTTTTAGTTTACTGTTTCATTGTTGTTCTTCATTTGTGGGTTTATGTTCTTGATGTTCTTCATATGTTTTTCCCAGATCTGCATATTTAGCTTTAAGGTTATGTTTCCTTTTTCATCTGCTTCTACTCCCATGAGTAGTGAGTAGTTCACTAAGTTCGTGAGGATGGGGGTAGATTAGGGTTGATGTTCTGGGTTTGCCTTAGTACCTAAGTTGATTGTTCTTAGATCCCTTCTGTTCCACCTTAGCTTAATGCCGATTGTACTTTTACCCGGAAGGGATAAAGACCCGCCGTAAGGCCCTTCAATACCGGAAGGTGAGTCATTGAAGGTGACCGGACCGAGGTGGCTTCAGAGATTCATTTCCCTTTCTCTTTTAATAGATGTGGGAAACTTGTTAGCTATAGTAGTAGTTATTAATGCCTGGTAGGTAGTCACCGTCTATGCCGGCATTTGAGTCTGTGATTGCTTTGCTTGAGATTGGTTGCCAAGGAATTGGAATTGATTATATGTGTAGCTACTGTCTAGGGATCAGCTCATTGTTTGAGGTATGTTTGATACTTAGGTAGCCCATGATGGATTCCTTAGTCAGTTTCCCTTTGTCCTCAGGAACTACCTTACATTGCTTGCACATTTTACCATTTCTTGCTTTTACTTTGTTTTGCATTTAAGTGTTTTATGCTTCTTTATGTTTTATGCTTTTTATGTTCATTTNATCCATTGCATTCCAGATTGTTAGTACACTCCCATTATGGATTGACAAACTCATCTATACTACAACGATGGGTGATTGATACCCAATAGGACCTCAAAAGCCTACTATCAATTTGGCGCCATTGCCATTTGGGAATTGTTACTACATTCTGGATTTTGG
>OVBE01001807.1:0-34180 GCA_900406425.1 Iberis pinnata | reverse complement strand
TATATATATATATATATATATATATTTGAAAAATACTCTACATATAGAGTGTCACCTCACCACAATATATTCTATGCAAAAGTAAAAGAAAAAAAAGTTTTAATCATCCAAATCATAAGTGAAACCCGATCTAGCGAAAGTACCAATATGAAATAAGAACACATAAAACAATGCAGAATCCAAGATGAGAATAGCGAGAAACAATGGAAATATATATAGAACTGAAACGAAACTATAATTTAAAACACTGGGTGAATAATTGTAAAGTGGGAACACAACAAAAGAAAGAGATAATTGAAGATGCACAAGACTAATCAAACGATTTAACAATAAAATAATGAAGAGCCCTCAATGCATGCACAAATTAAATGTAAGGAAAAAAGAGAGGGAAAAAAGTATAAGAGATGAAGGAAGACATATGAAATGATGATCATTCACAAATTGATTAGCGAGCACATCGTCCTCTTTACTTACCAACGGCTAAAAACATTAAATTTGTATAAAAAATGATGAAAAGAGACTTGAAAAAGAAAAAAAAATAGACAAAACGGTTGCTCTACTTTAATCGTTTAAAGGTTCACATTAACAAATTATGCAGCTAAGAATAAAAATATATAAAAAACGAAATTATGTATTTGATTAAAAATGGTTCATAATACTTTGAAAATTATTTAAAAAAAACAGAAAAGCAAGTAATAAAATAACAACACTAATAGTTTAAAATAGATAAAATCACATAAATGATAAAACATAACAAAATTATATACGAACACGAATATAACTACAAATGCGAAACCCGCCCAAAGGATGGGACAACCACTAGTATGATTAAAAAGGTGAAAAGGAGTAGAAGATGATCCACATAATAATAGCATAATTTTAATAGATTAAATGCAAAACATACAAAAACTAGGATTCAAAATCTGAAAAGTGTCTTACAAACTTGAGTTCAAAGTTTTTAATCCAAAAGTTTAATTCTTTTTCAAAATAAAGTCCATGTTAAGCAAATAAAAATCTTAAATACTAAATGAGATAAGAACCATGTTAACCAAAATCAAACTGATTAATTTTTTTATTGTGAAGACCAAACTCGGTTGATGTTTAGTTGGTGGCCGTGTAGAATGTGTGACGATTGAGTGAGACTTAGGCCTAGCACATAGTAGTCGACCAGTGAAAGTGGAGAGCTGATCAAGTGGGATGAAGATAACATGGTTGAAGAAAGTTTGTCCAAGTGTTTTCTTAGTCGGACATAGTTCGTGGTCGAATAAGTATAGGCACCAATCGAGTTGTTTTTGTTTGGCTCGTCCACTCTTCCTAGCTTGCGATGCAACATTGAACTTGGCCTCGACATATGATTTGGATGAGTTGCAACTCTGGTAGTTGTATTGGTCTTGGGCTCTTGGCCAACATTTTTGAGTCATGGATTCCTGATACATACTTTTTGCACCCTTTAATCCAAGTTTTTTTTTTTGTCGATTTTTTATGATCTCACTGTTTGTACCTAGGAATGTTAAAACGGGCCAATCCAGTCTGTTTAGGCTTGGGCCCTTTATAACCCAGCATGTTTATGGTTGACCTGTTCTGACCCGTTTAAGGGATAACCCGTTTATAGTCCGTTTGTAGATTGGCCCGCAGGCTATATTGAGCACGTCGGACCCGTTTAATTTGTTTTTTTACTGATTTTTTCAAAATACTTTTTAGTATATGAATAATTATTTTATAACCTAAATTAACACTATAATTATTTGTTGTTTTAAATTTTATAACCAGCTTGTATAATAAAAAAATGTAACCATCGAACTCTAGTTAAAAAAAATTGTAGAAATGAATTTTTAACTCCTTGATGAATATTATTTCATCTTTTTATTTATGTAATTAAGGAATGACTCTAAAATACAATTTGTAAGTGAGTCACAAACAAGTTAAATAGTTTAGCTTGTGTAACTTGTTTATGGTTCAAAGAATAATGCAAACTTGACTTAATCAAAATACAAAATATTAGTTTAGTTCAACATTTAGGTTAAATTGTAAATTTAAGCATGATAGTTTAATTGTAGATAGAAAAAATACAAAATATTAGTTTAGTTCAACGTTTAGGTTTTTTCAAACAAATATACTAAAACGACATATTCGAATTTCATGATCTTGAACCTCTTACTCATGAACTACTCGCCATCTTTCTAGCATATTTACTTCTGGTTCCATCGTTATCTTGAACATCTTCTATGTACCGATAATTTAAAAATGAATTAATTTTAAAAAATCAAGTAACATAAAATGAGATTTGTACCTTTACCCGAAAACCACGCAACCAATTGCAGGTGAAAAGTAAAGCCTGAACATTCTCCTGATGTAAACAGTTTCTATATGGAGTTAACGCCCGAGATCCAATGCTAAATGACGACTCTGATGCGATAATTGTGATTGGAATGCTGAGTACATCCCGTGCTAGCAAAGCTAAATCCCCAAACTGACGTTGGTTGTGTCTCCAAAATTCTAATACATCTAAATTTGGAAATGATGCTCTCTCTAATCTCGGTTCCTCCAAATATATATCTGGAAGTTTCTTTGCATTGTACACACTAGCATCAATACTTCTTTCTAATTCGAAAAGATCCTGCATTTTATTTACAATTTTGAGTAATCTCATAAAGAAGCAAATCAAAGTTCATCACTAGAGTTACAAATCTCCAAACTTTTGAGCAATTTAGACAAATACTTACATTGTCATAATCGTTTTCAAGCGGAGATTTAGTAACTAATTCATGTGCAGTTTGACTACCGGAAACCCTTGAACTTGAACTTGTATGAGATCTAGAATGATAATCTTCATAAAGTGAAGTCAAGTTCTTTTCAAGTTCTTCCACTTTCTCTTTGGAAGTAAATGGATCCACAGATTTAAAAAAAATTTCAAGCTTCTTGAACTTTAGCCTTGGATCTAAAACAACTCCCATAGCCAAAATCATACTATACTCTTTCCAAAACATATCAAACTTTTGCACCATCTTCTCAGCCACTGTTTTCAAAGCATCATCATCACATACAACAAATTTCTTTAAGAACAAATTAATCCGCCATACTTGTGTAAAATACACATTAGATGTTGGATATTTCGAATAGGAGAAATGAGTAGTGATAACACTAAAGTGCTTTAGAAATTCACAATTTTTTTCTCCATGGTTCCACTCATCCTCAGAAGGGAGTGTCTTATAGTTCGTGTCGAATGATGCCATGCTAACGAACGCTTTCCTAACTTTCAATGCTCTAACAAGCATTTCATAGGTAGAATTTCATCGAGTAAGAACATCGAGCGATAAACCAGATCCACTATCAATTCCTACACGCTTTACACATGTAGCAAAAGCTTCCTTCCTCGATTGAGATGCTTTCACAAATCTAACACTCTCTCGAATGTTATGCATAACATCTTTTGCCAACTCTAAATCGTCTTTGACAATTAGGTTCAAAATGTGAGCAAAACATCTCACATGCATAAACTTGCCATCACACAACAAGCTACTTCCACTTATCATTTGAAGTTTCCCTTTAAGTCTCCTCTGCATACTATCGTTGTTAGTGGCATTGTCCAATGTAATAGAAAAAACTTATTTTCTAAACCCCATTATTTCAAACACTCGAAAATCTTCTTAGCAATTTTTTCACTGGTAATGCAAATCTTGAACTCTAATGTAAACAACATATTGACACCATAATACATCCAAACTATAACATGATCAATAGTGAATATAAATACGCTAAAATACAAATGTATCAATTATGAACATTGTATATATTTTGGATTTAGTGAAGATTAACCAAGATTCATCAAGAACAAATCAAGAACATGAGAAAAAAGAGAAGAGAGAAAAAGATTACGAGAATGACATAAGGACATAAGACAAAAATGGCAAAAATTGATTGAGTTAATTAAAAATATTGCTTGAGTTACATATTTAACAAGCGGAAAAAATCAAAAGGATATAAGATAAAAATGGAGAAAATTGTTTCGGCTGGCTAAAAGTAGTTTGGCCAAATCGAGCTCCCAGACAACTCGGCAATGACTCGCATGGCCTCAAAATGCACGCAAACAATCTTTCCTTGTATAAAATATCTCTAACAACTATAATTTGAGTTCCAACTTTTCTAAAACATTTTTTGGGATGAAAAGGCCTAAAAAGAATCTGTTTACCTGAATAACTTCCATTTAGCCAAGTCTGGTCTTGTTAGGACAATTTTAGCATTTGGGCCATCATGCGCTTCCTCTCGACCATGCATGCATTTTATCGGGTCAGTATACGCGGTGTGTGCGGAAATCACCTCACACCAAAATATTAAAAAATGCAAACTATTTTTGAAATCTGTGTTTTATTGATGAATTCTCTCTATTACAGAGTTCTCTAGACTTTACAAATGATTTTTTTAGAATCTCTTCCTTCGAGCTCCCCTCCACCTATCTATACTCTCCATCGCATTAGTAGGCTTTCATTAATGACATTTAATGCGCCGAATACTTTTTGAATTTCCCTCGTAACGGCAAATCTTGTCATTAAATTAGAGTGATTTCCTGAAAACAACATGCTCGGGGTTGTCTCTCTCCTTTGCTAGGGCTCGGCTCTCTCTTACGCTCGAGTTTCGCTATCTCCTGCGCTCGGGTTCATCTCTCGATTGCACTTGGGCTCAGCTCTCTCTTGCGCTCGGGCTCAGCTCTTCTTCTGGGCTCGGCTCTCCTAAAGGGCTCAGCTCTCTAACGGGCTATTCACAATATTCAGCCCATCGGGAGCGCTCCTCAATAAACAATCAGCATTGACTGGACTTTTGCTCTCCGAAATGGGCTTGGTGAGCCCTTCAACGAGGCGAGCTGGGTGGAACTCCAAGAACCCAACCCAAGTGAGTTTATGCTTCCACATTTTGTCCTCAATCCTGCAATGGAAGTTTCCATTACAGGGTTTCAATCAATGCTCCATGATTAGAGTCTTCAGCCTGATTTTCGGGAAGCAACATCTTATGTAAATCATATCACGTAGGTGGAATCAGGGTTGTTTAATTTCTTGCCTGAATTAAATTCTTACTATTTCCTAAGCCTACTCTGAAACTTGTTCTCTGTGTTTTATGCCATTGTCCACTACAAGTATCAGAGGGCTTCATTTTTCATTCACTTCACTCTTAAGAACACTCCAAGATAATTTCATTCTTCTCATTATTCTCTCAAATGTTTTTTACTTCTTTGTTAAATTTTGTGCTCTCTTTAGATTTCTTTGTCTTCTTGAGTTTTCTTCAAAATCTTGTTTGATTTCTTCTTTCGAATATGTTCTTAGTCATTTTTTTCCTAAAAGCAATTTTACGTGTAAAATTTAATCTTTTATGATCAAGCTCATATTTTTTCTCTCGTTTTTTATTGTTCTTCATAAAAATTCGAAATATAACAAGTTTTTCAAAATATTTGAGAATCCATATATTTGATCTAGATTTTCTTTCTTTTTTTTTTGTTTACTTGTTAGAATTTTAGGATTTTCTTTTATTATTTTTTAAAGAAGATTTCCTAATCCTTTCCTTCTCCTCCACCCATTTTTTCCTTCTTTCTTCTCTTCTCTCTTCTTTTCTCTTCTCCTTCATGGATCTTTCTCCTTGCTTCGGCTGTGCGCCTCTCTCCCGCTAGCCGAGCGGCGAGCATGTGATTTCCCCCTGGTTAGACTGCATACCCGAGCCGAGCTGCATACCAATCGCCTCAACCGAGTCTCACGAATCTCCACTGCACTCTGCTACTCCCGAACTGGAGCGCACGTCGTTCCTCTCTCCCGCACAAGTGCTCTCTCCTCCCGAGCCAAGCCCTTTCTTGGAGCGTATTCCTGAGTTCAACGGCTCTTCTCCAAATGATATCTTTCCCACCTCCGAGAGGAGCATTAGAGCCTCTCAGCTCAGCGGCTCTACATCAGCTCGGACCAGGACCGGTTCTCCTNGGGTGGGGGGGGGGGGGGTAGGGGGCTAGATGATCCTCTTCAGCTCGTGTCCCCTCCATATACACATTTGTCCTCGCCTGAGTCCGAGACATGCACACCTTTTCTCCGGATCTTGTGCTCACCCAGATCGTCTCCTTCTTAGCATAGGCCGGATCCAATTTCATGAGCGCCTCAATTCAAACCATATCCCGCATCGCCTGCACTTTGACTTGGGTTTGCGCCTTTCTCGCCACCGCCTCACCTTGGATCATGCGAGCTAGGCCAGGATGAGCCCTCGGCCCAAGCTGTTTTGCAACCCGAGTTGATCCCAACTCAATGCTCCGCATCAGTCCAGGTTTTGCATTTCGGTCCCCATCTTCTTTCTAGATCATCCTCGAGCATATTATTAGCTTTACGAAATGAATGTCATGTTTCTAGAAATGTTGAGCTTATGTATCCATCTCCCTTATAGATGTTGACTTTCGTTCCCTTTGCCCAAGCTTCTTATCCGCTTCATGTATGCTCTTGGGCTTGCTTTACCTCAACTTTGTCCAAACTTCATTCGCACCGTGGTAGGTTTGCAAACCCTTGCCGAGGAGAATTGTTATGAGCTCGACGTTCAGTCTCTCACCCGTCTCGAGTCAGTGAGAGGGGCTCCCAAGAAACCTGGTTTTTTTATATCTGATGTTCTTTCCAGGATTCCAAAGAAAGATGAGGACTGGAAGCAATCTTACTTTTACTTTCCGGTGAGCGAATCAACCTTCGGTCATCATATTCATTTAGCGGTTGGGAATTAGTCTTTCAAACCCATTTAGCGGAACAAATTTAGGCTCTTTATACTTAATTTAAAATATTCATTGTTCTTACGTTTTCTAACACTTGTCTTTTGTTCATGCAGTGCCACTTTGGAACAAAGGGGGGGGGGCAAGGTTATGGTCTCCTTAGAGCTCAAGGGTTTCTCGCCGTGGTGTGAAGTCTATTTGGAGAACGTTCATTCCATATAGAGTCTTTGAATCTGCTCAACGTCTCATAAATGTCGTCACTTCTCAGCGTTTTTTTCTCTATACCGACGAATTTGCTGGTTAGTTCGCTCTTCCAACACTTGATTTTCTTTGACACTTTTACTTGTTTCCTCACAATAATTTTTTGCTTGTCTTCAGCTCTAGATGAGATTGAGGATGCCGAAATTTTTGCTTACTGTGCTGCAAGGAAAGCTAATAATGTGGTTACTTAGCTAGATGGTGTGCCACCGCGGCGTGATGTACTCCCCGTTGTACCAATTAACATGCTTGTCGCTGCTCCTACTATCCGCTCGGAAAAAGATGCAAAGGGAGCCAACAAGTCTCCGAAGGAACAAGCTGACTGCTCCACTCTTGCGAAGCCTTCGGATTGCAGGCTAGTTATTGCGCTTATTGCGCCTCATGATTCTTCTCTGATCTTAGGGAGTGCTCCCACTTCATGGGAATCTTTGAAGATGAAGCTCCCTGAAAAAGGGAAGGGTAAAGGTGTTGAGAAAATACTGAGGTTCAAATAGGGTTTTTGAGTTCAGCTATGATAATTTGATCATTTCATTTCGGATTCCTGCACTTCAAGATATCCCAGCTGAACTTCATGAGAATTACAAGATGTTCTCCAAGAATATGAGTGAGGTAAGCTTCTGAATTTTTTTTCTTTACTCATCAATTTCACTTGGTATTAAATTGTTTTCTTTCTTTTTATTTTATTCAGTCGTTAGGTTGGTACAACGGGGCCCTCTCCTACTTTCACCAGCAACTTACCGTGGCTAAGAATCAGTCCGGTTGAAGGCCGTCAAGGATCAGATTGCTTCACTCACTGCCAATCTTGAGGCTCTACACCTCAAGTATGAGAGTGACATGGAAGTTGTGAGAGAAGCTAAGAAGAACCGGCGTCTCTGGCTAATCGTCGAAGGTTGTGTGAATGTGATAGAGATTGATCTGGAGGATATGTATGAAAAGTTCAAGATAATGAGAGATGATCTCGTAGTTTTTTACAAGGATAGGGATGCACTTAAGGTTAAGAAAGCCGATCTCGCATCTTATCTTGAGGAGGCCAAGGCTCGTTGCAATGCGTTTACTTGTTCCTGTGAGACTGATTTGGCTCGAGTTAAGGAGGAGGTGAAGAAATCAATTGTTGAGATGGTCCGAGCAGGGATTGAGCAGGTGAGACTTCACCTTGTAGCTCGAGACCCCGCACGTGAGTCTTCGACATATTTTTGCAAGGTTAGTGCCAACCTTGAGCTTCTTGCAGATATTACCAAGGGAGAAATTTTGGATCTCAAGGCGGAACTTGAGGTCCTTACTACTGATAGTGAGGCTACAAAGAAGGCGTCTGCCAAAGCCAGGGTGAAGATCCCACCTCTTGACTTAGAGGGGTTTCTGAAGTTCTTTTCAGGTCCATCGTTCCTGTTTGCGGATCCCGAGTCTCAACATTCCTCTCCTATTGTGACTATGCTTTTCTCACCTGATAGGGTCTCGCCTGTTCCACCTACAGACACTATAATTGATGGCTAACCTCTCCCTTTGGCTGATGCGATGACTCCTATTGATGAGTTTGGGTCCAACATTGGACCGAAGATGAATGAGATGAGATGATAAAGGAGATTCGTGCTGCCACTGAAGAGGATCTCGCACATACTTAGGATCGTCTAATCATTTTTGCTTTTATTATATAGATACTTATGTTGTTATCACTAGCATTTTATGCTTTTGTATTTTGCTCAAGATTACCCGAAGCCTACTTTATCATTTTGAGACTTTAGTCACATGTTGCTCAGAATGGTTTGATGCTTTTGATTTATTAACTTTGGCGGATTTTATTTTTGTCTGCTTGAATTTTCTGCTTTTGCGCACATTCCCAACAACACTTACCCAAATTTTAATCCATTCACATAAAATTTTCAAATTCTCATTCCGAGCGTATTTTAATTTTTGAGCACTAGCTTTTGATTTGTTAACTCTTTTTTAACTTGGCTTTTAGCTTTAAAATTAGCTTTTATTTGGATTTTAGCTTGCAACTTAGTTTTTTCCCCTTAGCTTTTACTTAGCTTTTATTTAAGCTTTTTGTCTTATCTTTTTAGGTTAGGTTTTTAGTCAGGTTTTTATTTAGATTTTAATTTACCTTTTTCGGTGCCCGGCTCGCGCTCTTAGTGTGAGCGCGATTCGAGCTCTTTTTTTAAGAGCAAAATCAGAATGTAAATGCTTCTCTATTGAATCATCAACGCAAAGAAAGTAGAGAAGTGCCATCACGAGTTCGTTTACAATGTTATCTTATACTTTGATTCTAAAAGTATGCTTTAAGATGTATCGCGTTCCATGATCTCGGGACTTTGATGCCATCTTCAGACTTGAGCTCGTAAATGCCGTAATGTACAACTCTCGTTACTTTGTAAGGACCTTCCCAGTTTGTTACCAGCTTTCTGGCACCATACTCAGTTGTATTCAAGAGCAGTCGATGAAGTACCAGATCGCCGACTTTGAAACGTCGAATCCTCACCTGAGAATTATAATAATGCGCCATTGCATTCTGGTGATTGTGTAGTCTCACCAACGCTTGATCTTGCCTTTCATCTATTTGATTAAGGCTATCAAACATCATTTCCCTGTTTTTACTGGGAACCACCATGTTGACCGTTCTCTGAAGCCTAGGAACAACAGCTTTTGCGGGCACTACCTCTTCAATCTCATACACAAGGGAGAAAGGAGTCTCGTCAATCGTCTTCCTACGTGTAGTTCGACAAGCCCACACGACCCCATGCTGAGCGGATTGCCGTCGTCGAAGCCGGATTAAGTGCCAGAAGATCCCATGGTTATTGCAGGTGTTTGCTCCGAGCCAATCTGGTTGATCATAGGATCGATACATTCTTTGGCCACATTCTCTGACTCGAGACGACTACCAACTTCCAAACCGAGGTGACTTTCGGGTGGGTCAACATTTCTTGAAGAAGCTTGATCCAAGTTGAGGTGAGTATCGACATCTGAGCCGAGACAACCTCCGACTGGCTCTATGTTTTCTTCAATAGGTTGACCCAAGATAAAGTAAGCGTCTGTCGAAATTGCCTCGGGTATTTCTTGAGAGCGCCTTCTCATGGGTCATGTTTGTATTGCCAAGGTTTTCTCCGTGCAAGATATACTTGGTGTTTCATAGTCTCTACCATGATCGTTCTTTGAAATCAATGGATCTAATGTTGATCTAAACGCAGTAAGTGCGTCTGCCAAGCTGTTCTCGGCTCGTGGAACCCTTGTCAGCTCAAATCTATTGAAGTGATTTATAATTCCTTGAAAACATTCCAAGTAGGCTCCCATTATATCATCCTTAGCTTCATATTCTCTGCTTATCTGGTTTACTACAAGCTAAGAATTGCTTTGAGCTTGGAGATCCTTAACCTCGATTCCCAAAGCTAATATCAAGCCCGTAATAAGTGCCTCATATTTTGATATCTTATTTGAAGTGTTGAATGCAAGTATGTATGACTGTTCGATCACCTCTCCTGTTGGAGATTCTAATCGCACTCCAACTCTGGATCCTGACCTCGTTGAAGAGTCGTCGACTTGGAGCCTCCAAAATTGTTATGAAAGAGAGTCCTCTTGAACTTCTATCGACAATTTGACAATAAAGTCTGCCAACACTTGCGACTTCGCACTTAGTCGATTCATGTACTAGGTATCATACTCGCTCAATTATATCGCCCACTTGACCATCCTATCGGACTGGTTTGGGCCATGGAGAATTATTTGCACCGGTTGAGTCGTTATCACCACTATTGAATGGGACTGGAAATATGGACGGAGCTTCCTTGCCGAGATAACTATAACAAGGGCTCGCTTTTCGGCCATCATGTATGTTTTCTCTAAAGAAACTAAGCTCTTGCTCACGCAAAAGACTGGTCTTTGGTGATAGTAGGATTATTACTAGTTCAATTCCTATAGTACTATCATCTTCATTGTAGTTCAATAGGTTGTCAATCCAATCAGGTGAAGCTATTACCCAATCTAGATGTGATCAGATCTACTAATTCAAGCGAAGCAATTAAGAAGGGGTAACTAACAATCCTAAACAAACAGAATAGACATATGAACTAAAACGCATAAACAAGATGTAATAAGGTGAGAAACATCTAGAACAGGTGAGTAAATGAGACTAGAGTAAAATCACATAATGAAAGTTCCTAAGGAATGGGGTAATTGATCAGTGATCCTCTTTGACCTAGATGTTTAACATACCTCAAGTAAGAACTAATCCCTAGACAACAGATTTAGAAATAATCAAATTCCAATCTCTTGATAAATGATCTCAAACTAAGCAATACCAGACCTAACTCTCATTAACAGAACACTACCTAGCAGACATGAAGAAACAATCTATTCAAGTCAATAAACATCCTAAACAACCAATCTCTTGGGTTAGGAATGTAAAATTGTGAAATCATTTAGTTCAGACATTTCATCAATCACCTTTTGGGTGACGAAATGCCTAAGATCATATTTCAATTGATCATAGAGAAATAAGCATTAGGAACAATGAAACAAAAGGAATTTATGAGTGATCAAGCTTGAACATCTAGAAGCTTCAAGGAATCAACACCAATCTACCCCATCCTCAGAAACCAGAAAACTTCTCACTACTCATAATGATCACGAAATCAATAAATCCATAAAAAGAAAAACTAAGAAAATCATCAAAATGAAGGATCAAACTCTTAAGAACAGCAAGAACAGAAAGATCAGAAACCCAGAAACTGATGATCAAGAACAGCAAGAACAGAAACCTAGAAAACAATGATCAAACCCAGAAACTAATGATCAAACCCAGAAAATTAAACGAAGAACATAAATGAAAGATAAATATGCACCATATATTCATGAACCTTAAACTAAGCATAAAAATAAAAAATAATAAGCAAAAATATGATTCATAGAAAGATATTGGTTTGATCATCCATGAATATTCAAAAGCATAAAAAAGAGAACAACCTAAAAGAAAAGCATAAAAATGGATTTGTTCAAATAGGGGCATGCTTAGTGTTTATATAGTGGTTTAGGAAAAACCCTAAACCACTAAAAGACAAACAATTAAAATTTGTGTGGTTCAGCTTGAGCAGGTGAAAGAGTAGGTGAAATAGCAGGTGATGGAGCAGGTCATGGAGCGGGTGATGGAGCAGGTGAAAGAGCAGGTGAAAGAGCAAGTGAAAGAGCATGTGATGGAGCAGGTAATAGAGTACAAATCGAGTTGTGCTTGGCCTTGGGACTTGGTCACAACTCAATCATGGCTTGGTCTTAGATCGAGTTGTGCTTGGCCTTGAGTTGGTCACAGCTTGGTCTGAAGGAGCACAACTTGATTTGTATGAAAGAGCACAAATAGAGTTGTCTGAAAAAGAACGGATAGATCTGTCTGAAGAAGCACATATAGAGTTATCTGAAAGACCACATATACAGCTGTCTGAAGGAGCATGGATAGAGTTATCTGAAAGAGCACAGATCGAGTTGTGATCGAGTACAACTTGTCTCGGATGAGCTGGAACATGCTTTTACTTATCCTTCTTCAACTTTTCCATGATGTTCCGAAATTTCCAAAAGTACCTAAAATATCTCCAAAATGCAACATGTATGCAATGCTAATGCGAAATTGTCCTAAACATGCAAAATTGCTAAGTAACTCTACTGATGCAACCTATTGATAACATAACAAACCTAAAAATGATGATAAATGCACACCTAAAACATGTAAAATGCAAATATGTCATTTGGTTTACTCCATCTTCTCTGACTAATACTCCAATTACCACCATAGGAGAAACCGCTACATATAAGTATAAGGTTTCCCCTTGTACTGGTTTTGCCAACACAAGTGGGTTAGCAAGGTAACTCTTCAACACTACAAATTCGCGCTTGCATTGATTATCCTAGAGAAATCGCTTGTTCTCCTTTAGAATTTGAAAGAATGGAAGACATTTTTCTGTTGATCCCGAGATTCAACTGCTTAGCACTACGATTCACCCTGCTAGATGTTGGACTTCCTTCACCGTCCTTGGTATGACATTGAAATAAGCAAAGTTATTTGGTTAAGATTCACTTCGATCCCTCTCTCAGTTACGAGGTAGCCCAAAAACTCCCCCGAGGTGACTGCAAAAGTGCACTTCTCAGGATTATGCTTCATCCCAAACTGATTGAGTGTTTCAAATCACTTCGAGAGATGCTCCACATGTTCATTCTTTACTAAGTATTTCACCAACATGTCGTTGACATAAACCTCCATTGTCTTGTCGAGCTATGGTGAGAACATTTTGTTAACCAGACTTTGGTAGGTCGCCCCAGTATTCTTCAAGCCAAATGGCAATATATTCATCTATCGGTTTTGAAGGATATTTTCTGCTAGAAATCCAGATTCATAAGAAACTAGTTATAACCAGAGAAGGCATCCATAAAGCAAAGTAACTAATTCCCCGACGTGGTCTCCACGAGCCTATTTATCAGAGGAAGTGGAAGATTACTCTTTGAACATGCTTTGTTGAGGTCTGTAAAATCGACACAAATTCTCCACTTTCCATTCTTCTTTGTGACTACTATGGGATTTTCTAACCATTCGGGATAATGGACTTATCGGATCAATCCGCTTGCTAGGAGTTTTGCCACTTCGTCATTCTCAGCTTGCAAATTCTCGGGACCAAGTTTACGCCTCTTCTGTTTAATGGGTTTGAACGATGCATCGACATTCAACTTGTGAGAAATCACGTCGAGACTTATTCCTAGCATGTCACTTGCTGACCATGAAAATTTTATCTTATTCGGCCGCAGGAACCAAATCAACTTCCGCTTCAACTTTCTTTTCAACTGAGACTTGATGGCTACGCACCTCTCAGGATCCAGCAGGTCGAGAGGAGTCTTTATGGTGAATCTTTATGATTAATTTTTTTTATCATTTTCTTGACTCAAGGTAGACCGAGCGTCATCAGACCTTAAACTCAGATCCTCTCCTTCTGAAGAGCAAACTGAATTCTATAATTGCTTTTGGGATCTAGACTAGCCGCCAGCCATATAACAAACTCGAGAATCCTTTTGAATTTTACTAATAACTCCTATGCCATCTTTCGTTGGGAACTTCACGCAATGATGGTAGGTAGACAAGACTACTTTTATTTTATGGAGCCAAAGAATCCTCAAGATGACATTGTAAGCCGTTGGTTGGTCCATCATAGTAAACTTAATAAGATTTTGGACTCCCTTCGTGAACACTGGGAGTCTTAATTTTTTGAGCGACATTTTTATCATTCCATTAAATCATGTTAGGGGGTTAGGGAACCCCTTACTTATGAACCATCAGTTCCTATTCCCTTAAGTGTGTCAAGGAACATGACATTAATTGTGCTCCCTTTATCGATCAACACGCTCGATGATGTCAAGATTGAAACCCATGACATCATCATGATGTAAGTTTAAATGAGAGGCATCATGCTCAGTGAAGCTTATTTCACCTCTCGGATTCGAGGTGAATCTTGATTTACAAAACTCTTCCTTTCTCACATATGATTTTACTAAAGAGAGAGACTCCTGAAAATGTCTCGACCCTTCCATAATGAAGTCTATTCTCTTCTTCTGATGAGCATTCAAAGTATTTCCCCGCTCTGGACTTCATGCTCTCTTTCTCGCTAGGACTTCTCTGTCTTCCTCAGAAACTTCCATATCACACACAATTGCTTCTAGATCGGTCCATTTTTCAATTCTCCTTTGGGAAACTTCTTGCTAAGGAAGTTCTTGAGTTTAAAACACTCATGCGTTGCATGCCCATTGCATTTATATAACTCACAATAAGCATTCGGTTTACGTCCTGGCATTCTCGGACCTTATCTGCTCTCCCGCTTTCGCCCTCCTTTCTCGATATTGTATGAGTAAGATCCCTTAGAATTCCCTCAGAATTCTTTGTTGTCTCTCTTTTCAAATTTATTCGGCGGGAGAGCTTAGTTAGAAGCTCCTCTCACTGTTTTAAACTTCTTTGAAAGGGAAACCTTTTCTTCTTTGGCGATGATCTAATTTGTGGAGTAATGGTGAGTGTCTTCAACCGTCTATGTCTTATGAATCGTCAGGTCAAAATGAAATGAGGACTCATGGCAGAGTCCATGTTTGAGTGTAGCCCGTGATGTCGACTCGCTTACGCCAGCTACCTTTGCCTTGACATTCTTGAAGCGCTCAATAAAACTTTGGAGCGATTCAGTTGGACCTTGACTTAGAGTTAAGAGGTAAGGATTTAAGGTTCCTTTTTCCATGAAAAAGGAGTGGTGTTTCAGAAACACCGTCGAAAATTTTAAGTTGTCGATTTAACCTCCCTCGAGCTGGGAAAACCACTCAAGAGTTGATCTCGCCATGTTTTCAACGAATAGTCTGTAGTATCCTGCATCTTTATCTTCTTTGCTGAAGTGTGCTCAGGTTACGATGATTCTGAAGGCTGTCAGGTGTGCCTTTTGGTCTGAGTTCCACATATAAAGAGGGAGCCTCAACTTTCCAACTTCTCTTATGAGCCTCGGCAATGTGTGAGGTGAAAAGAGTCCTCTCTGTCTCCACGATCACACAATCAATATTAGGAGTCGAGCTGGCAACACTACGGACCTTCGATGTCACCGTGAGGAGCTCGACATTCGCCTTATCAATAGACCTCCTAAGTGCATCGTAAACTCGATCTCCTTGATCATGTGAACTCCTTCTAACGTGATCCTCATTGATCTACATGGAGCTTGATGTGTTTAGCTCTCCAATGCCACCTAGAGTTCCCTACTGATCTCTGAACTGATAGTTCTCAGGCGCTTGACGACGACCTCCACCATGCTGAGATCTTAGGTTCTTGACTCTCTGATTAGCACGCAGAGAGCTCTTGGCTCTCCACTGGGAACTCAGGATGTCTTTGGCTATTTTCTCGGAATTAATAGTTCTATTGGCTATCAGCTCATAATTTAGAGTTCCATGGGCTCTCCGATCGGCACCCAAAGTGCTCTCGGTTCTCCGCTTGGAGTTCAAAGGGTCTTCTACTCTCTGCTCAGAAATCAGAGTATCGTTAGCTCATCATCTAGAGTGCTCTCAACTCTCTTCTATGCCATCATAATGTCCTTAGATCTCTGATATGCATCAAGAGTGCTCTCAGCTCTCTACTAGGCAATCAGAATGTCCTCAGCTCTCCGATTCACATCTAAAGTACTCTTGATTCTCTGTTGGGACATCAGTATGTCCTTAGTTCTCTGATTCGCATCTAGAGTGCTCTTGGCTCTTCGTTGGGCAATCAAAATACCCTTAACTCTCTGATTCGCATCCAGAATGCTCTCGATTCGGGTACACCATATCTTGCGTTCTCCGGGAGCAAGACTAGTGGATATATTCTTCCTTTTGGGTTCGTTTGAACTCCAAGGCGCACCTCCAGATCGGGCTGGACATTGGTCAAGGTGGCGAGCCGAGTCATCACATGTTCCTCGTGACTATTAAAGCGAGCGATGAGTGTGTCACTTGATTCCTTTTTCCTCTTAGCGGATGCCACCAACGTCGCGAAAATCATCTTCAGCTCGGCTAGGGAATCCTAGTTCACGACCTAAACATCAACTTGTGTTTCCATTGCTTAAACTAGGAAAAGCGGACGTTTCTCACAATGTTTGCTGCAATGTTTGTCTTCTTTCTCCACAAACGGCGCAAAAATGAGAGTGCGGAATTCACCTTACACCAAAATATCAAAAAATGCAAAGTATTTATGAAATCTGTGTTTTATTGATGAATTCTCTCTATTACAAAGTTCTATAGAGTTTATAAATAAATTTTCTAGAACCTCTTCCTTGGAGCTCCCCTCAACCTATTTATACTCTCCATCTTATTAATGAAAAATATTGCCATCAAATTGGCCCGATTTCCGGAAGTCAACGCGCTCGGGTTTGTCTCTCTCATGTGCTCGGGCTCGGCTCTCTTTTGCGTTCGGGCTTGACTCTCTTTTTCGCTTGAGCTAAGCTCTCTAACGGGCTCTTTGCAATATTCAACTCATCGGGAGCGCTCCTTAATAGTCAATTGGCATGGACTAGGCTTTTGCTTTCCAAAATGGGCTTGGTGAGCCCTTCAACAAAGCGAGCCGGATGAAACTCCAAAGACCCGATCCGAGTGAGTTTATGTTCCCAGATGTGCGACCCCTCAAGTATGCGTGTGTTTGTCACAATGGTAGCCTGTTTGGCCTAAACCTTGGCCAGCTTGATTTTAACCAAGACATATGCTTTGGCCTAGTTCGAGCATCTTGTCGTAATTGGTTTTGTTCAAATCACTGGTTTAGTTCCTAGTTCAATTCAAGCTTAAATCATGTTTAATGATTGGTGATTTTATTTGTTGGTTTGACTGGTTATTGAATATTGGAACTCGGTTTAGTGCTTCTTAGAAGACTTCAGAACACAGTGAGCTCAATTCAAGCTTTAATGGCACTAGCGTTGGTTATGCGAGGAGTTAGAGTTGGTTAGGAGGTTGTAACTGATTTCTTGAGATTTAAAATCAAATTTCAGAGTTAGTATGAGCTATCGATTTCATTTTATTGTTGGGTTTCTAGGAGTGTACGCATCAAAAACGATCTGTGAGGGGTGGGGAGCGAATTAATCATATTTTTTAACGTTGTAGTTTATTGTATTTGTGATTAGTGGATTCCGAACTTGACTCGGCCCAAACGTAGAATTCACATTGAATCCGAATTGGGATAACAATGTATTGGTGTTCTTGCTTTATCATTTGATTTCTTTGATTGATTGGGATTGATTCTTGTTGAATTGGAGTTTAGTAGGGACAAAAGTATAACACATATGATACAAAGTTTTGGCATAGTCTTGAATATTTGGTCAATACTTCAACTTTGACCTAGTACAACCATCTGAAACCTGATTTGGCCAAGCCTTAGTATTTGTTAAATTTGATCTTTGTCTCAATAGTATATATAATTTATAAATAAATAATCGTAATTTATATAAATAAATTAATATTTATTTACATGAATAATGCTTCTTTGATATTATCCAAAACGATTTAAGGTTTATAACATTTCTTAATTATTTAGACGGTTACTCATTTTATCACCACTGTTGAATATTTTCAGTTTTTTTTATATATTAACTAGACAAATACCCGCGTAGACACGCGATTTTTTTAAAAAATATATTTGTATATTTGAAAGTTTGAAAATGTGTTTGTTACCTAAAAATAAATAGTTCTCAAAATTAACCCGTACCCGCGGTTAAAACGACATAATTGATAATTCGACAAACAATTTGGTTTGGATTTTATGTTTAAAATCGCCATCATAAAACCCACTAAAACTGAAAACCACCATAAACCTAGGATACTGATAAAATGGAACGTATAGGTAAATTTAGTAATCAATCTATTTTACATAAGTTTATGGCGTTTTATATTGCAATTTTCTTGTTTTCTATTTATTTTAAAGTTTGAAATAAAATTGTTATAATCTATTAGTTGTTTTTATTTGATTTTCTGAAATCATATATATAAGATATGTACTTAAATTTATATAAATAAGAAATCAACATAATTTTTCAGTTTATATAATAGTACAAAAATTCGTTAAAACCATGAAATTTTTTTAAAAAGTTGTCAATGATTTCATTTATTTTTCAAGCCAATTTGTTTACAACACTTGTGAATGCTTTTCATAGCTTTCACACATGCTAAAAAATGACATAATACGCTACTGAATGTGAGAGTATGTGCGACTGAATGTACCTCAAATAGACAAATTACATTTAGAAAGATTTCAATATGTTCCTTGCACTCTTTATCTCTCAACTTTTAAATTTGCTTATTGGACGTCAAATATGTGGATATGTTGCATAGATACAGAAGATGGTACGTCCGAGTCGACATAATATTTTTTGGTCTATGGCGTGAATAAAATTTCTCTTTAACCCACAAAAAAATGAAATTCCAAAGATTTAATAAGAGTCTCATGTCACATCACATGTAGTGTATGGGTGATCATTTTCAACTTTTATCGATAATTATGCACTTTCTCACCTGATCGTGATATGGAGTTTTTTTCATCTCTCAATAGTTTTAGCATACTCTGCTAATTTTTCTCACAAATCTTGAAATACCTCTCATATACTGAAACTTTTTCTTTTTAAGAGATTTCTATACATATATAAATTGATATATGTGGTACTTGAAATCAAAATTCACCATTGATGATCTTCAAACTATTTTCTCTCGGGTATAACTAGGATAACTTAGACAATTATATAACTAGGATAACTAGTCCAACTATGTGAACAACTTAAGTGGGACAAATAGTATGATGCGGTGTAATGTTCTTGATGATATCAAAACATTTTGTGTTTTACCTCATGATTTCTAACAAAAGAAAGAAAGAAAACAAAAGATAATTAAGGTACCTATCGGCTAATAAAAATTGAAGAAGATTTACTTAGGCTTTGGATAATGTTGGAACTAGTAAGAACTTGTATTATGTATTGCTTCCAGTTTGACACAACTAAGAAACTCTAATAATGCTTCATGTAATTTATGTTTTTCTAAAAAAAATAGTGATTTGTTCGACAACAATGTGAAAAATTCGATTAATGTAAAAAAAGAGTTATTAAATTTATTGTATAATATTGAATTTACATCATAATTTTGTAATATTAATCATCTTTGTTTTATGTAATATTTTTAAAAAATTATTTGTATTCAACTAAACTTTTGCATCCAATGCCTTATACTATTAGGCATTGTTTTAAAAATTAAGCACATAAATTACCAAAATGATGTAACTAAAAGAAAATATTTTTATACAAGAATATGTTAAATGTATTTTGATTTTATATTCCATGTGGTTTAACTAGAAAATTTTAATTAAAGCTATGGTTTAACTAGTTTAACAGTTTTAGGTAAACAGAATAATTATGTAGAAGGAAGAATAACTGGATAACTAAACTATGTACAAATAAACAAAGATTTAAATCGAGTTATTTCTAGTAATTCTTTTTTGGCGGCGCATGTGTCAGCCATGTCGGCGAGTTAATCCTAGTTATTCCTAGTTATATTTTTTTGGCGGCGCACGTGTCAACTTTATCAAGTAGTTAATCCTAGTTATTCTTAGTTAGTCCAAATTTTGTATACACCAAATTATATAGATAATTTAAAATTATATTTTTTAACAAGTATTAAAAAATTCACAAAAATTCCAAAAAATCTATAAAATTAAAATTTTCCAAAATATATCAAGAAAATTTCAAAAATAATAAAAAAATTTTAACAAAGATTTAAATACATGAATGTTCAACTTAATATATCAACTGATTATTAACTCTTTTAATACATAAACTATTAACTATTTACCGATTTTACACAGGTCCAATTATTTTCCGTTTAGAGCAAAATTATATTTTTTAAATAAAAAAAATTCATGAAAAAAGACCTATAAAATTACAAATTTAAAAATTAGAACTCCTAATATTTTAAAAATTATCCGAATAAAATTAGAACTCCTAAAATTTTTAAAATTATTCGAATAAATTTTTCAAAATTTATGAAAAAACTTTAAAATTATAAAATTTAATACTATCAGTTATTTACCAATTTTACACAGGTTCATTTAATTAAAAAATTAACTTTGTAACAAAAAAATTAAAATTCATGAAACAACAAAAATTTTTTATCAATGGAGAATAACTGAGACTCTTTGGTATAACTATGTACAAATATTCGACGAGTTAAACCTAGTTACCCCTAGTTATCTCTAATAAGAAATCTAGTTATCTCAGATTGGGTTTGCTTTTGGTATTAAGGACACGACATACTTCTCTGCCTTTGTAGCTTCTTTAACTTCATAATTCGTCTCACTTCAGGTGCCATTTCAGAGCACTTTGTCAAGCAAGAATCTCTCTGAACTATCAATCAACACTCTCTGTTTCTTTGTATCACACGGTTCTCTTTTTTTGGCTCAGGTCAAGAACTCTACCAAGAACGGTATGGATAGGAGCCGCGCAACTAGTCATGGTATTCATATTCCTCCTCTTTTCCATGGCTATCGATCACACCATTTAGACCTTTGCTTCCAAGCAGTCCTTAAGCAAAGTTTTTCACCCCCTTGGTTTCAACATCTGCAAGAAAATTTCGAACCTTTGGGTTTATAGGAAGTTGAAGTTGTTCCATCTCCGGTAGTTTTGTGCTCTTGCCTCCAATATGGTTATACAAGTGTACCATGAAAGTGTTTGTTACATCCTGCTTGTATTCCAACGAATCCAACTTCCCATCCAGTCCAGTAATTAATATTATGCAGTGATTCCAGATCAATCTCAAGTGAGCTGATATCCCCACGAGCCAAAGTGACATGGTTATTGATTTCCTTGGAAAGATTAATTTTCTTTTCTACATTATCATATACATTCTCTATCTTTTGTGTTAAATGCCTTTTTGCAGATGCAAGGGTCTCTGAAACTTGCTCCATATTCTTTGTCAAGTTAGCCACGGCACTATCCATGTTGGCTTTTGTCACATACATAAGGTCGGTGAAGGAGAGTCCCTTCCACCACATATAACCATATCCAAGAGCTCCCAAAGCCGCTGGAACAACAATGGCTTGTAAGTTTGCACCAGAAACTCCATTCATGACAGTTATCTGCCGCGATGAAGCTAGCTGACGAACTTCCATGGCCAAGCGGCGAACCTGAGTAGCTATGGCATCAGAAACATCATAATCTCCCTCAATTCCATCTCCAGATTTCTTCAAGCCCTTCACCAAAACCTGCAATTCACCCAAAAAATCCGACAATTTTCCGTTCTTCATCATGATCGTACCAGTAGAACCTGTTCCGGCTAAGAGCAAGATCCTGGATAAGCCAACTCTAGTCTGCATCGTCATTACTCCTACTGTTTACACCGTTGTTATTCTTAGATCCCAGTAATTAAGGATATCACGTGGAAAAAAATTCTTGATTGGGTTGGGTAAACCGTATCAATTTTATTTTTTGGTTAATTGATCCAATTTCAGTTGGATCGGATGGATCTATCCAACTAAAAGCCGGTTGATTTTGTAATGTAGCTACTTCATTAAGGATACTAGGTGAAAACCTGCGTCTACACGCGGATATATATATTCTAATATGTATTTGTAAAATTGCTACTAACGTTATATGTTTTGCAATAAAAATATAATTCACATTTTATTGTTTTTAATTGTAAATAAGTTTTTTTAGGCTATTTATTAAACATTCGGTTGTGTAACTTTTATTTGTAGAATGTAGAGAATAAAAAAAGTATGTAAGAACAAACTCATATATCAAATTATTATTCCTTCTTTTTTCTTCATATTTCTCTTACAAAGCTTTTATAATAAATTACAATATGATTACAAACCACAATTTAAAGAAATTATTCAAACTTATTGAGTCGCCGAGAATAATACCCTTAATCAAATTCCCTTATCCTTTAAATAAACAGTGGTTATGGCTGTTCCTCCCAAACTCTAGGTGCCTATGATGAAATCAGATTTTTTAGGATCTATCATGATAGCAAAATCATGTAGCACAATACATACACTTGGAATAAACACATCTCTCTATTTGTCAAGCTCATATATATATATATTGATTGTCCTTCTTTCTATCTCTCTCTACGGAGCTAGTGGCGAACTTTCTATTCTTTAAATTTCTAGCTAGTCTTGGATTCTCGTATTTGAATACAATATAGAAGAAAATTTGAGAATTGCTTTGTGAATGTAGTACCTAAATACGAAAAAGAAACAAATGTTTCCAATTATACGTATTATTCGTCTTTGAACCCATATTATTTTTTGTATCATTATCTTCTTGCTCTCATATTCTTCTCATCCTCCATCATCTTCTTCATTCCTCTTTCGTAGTCTTTTTCTTCTTTGTATTCTACGTGTTCAACCTCATCTTCTTCTTTGTCCTATTCTCCTTCTTTATAACCATTGTTCCTTTATATTATTTTTTCTCGTCACATTTAACTTCATCATGATAGTTTGTCTCCTCACGTTCATTCTTCTTTATAATTATAATTTTCTTCTTTCTTATACTTAATTTATTTTTCTTCTATATAAACCTCTTTACCGAATCGATATTATATTATTCTTCTTCTACTCAAAATGTTCTTCTCATCTCATTTTAGCTTGAGATCCATCTCAAATAGATGATATCTTATATGTCTAATTATCGATTCCTTACAATTATGTTAGTTTGATCTCTACTTTTATACTCTTTGTTTATGTTTTCAACTTAATAACACAAAATCACTTTGATACACCAAACATAACACAAAACTGATTAAAAAAATTATTGTAACTCAAACAATAACATCACATAAGTCTCATTACTTGTCTAAAAAAGGAATTAAACCTCCTATGGACTACAAAAACTCAGTTTCTTTCAACTACCTTCAAATAGCTTATTTCAAGATAATAAAAGTAGAAATTTACAATGCATCATAACGATAAAGAATTCAATTCATTCCAACGACATCAAGTGCTAAATCACTAACATTAACAGATGGAGCCAAGAGGAAATCAACAGAGAGAAACCTTAATGGTATAATGAAATTCTTTGCAGCACCATAGATGTTGTCCAGTGGTTCCTTGACCTGATCAAGCCGGATCTCGAATATAATTTCCTAGTAAACCAAACACGAAAACCAAAAATATGAACAACATAGAACCTGCCTATCCGAACATAGCAACCGACTATCGTATGCATAAACAAAAATTGCAGAGCAATACCGCCTTCACAGATGTTATAGTGAACTAAAATCTAAGGGTCATCATATGAGGCATATATCATAGAATGAAAAGTGTTTTTAAGAACATATTATAAAAAGGAGAGACACCTCTTTTTCTCCCATGTAAGTTGAAAGAGAGACCACAAATCAAAACTCAAAACAACGCAAAAGAGACATGAATACACGTTAAAACATATAACAAGTTAGTGCTCTTTAGTTTCTTCTCGTTAAAATAGCTGCAACCACATGCCACGCTGGGCTCAGTTTGTTTCGGAGAGTACTGCTCTGCCATTAACATATGAAAAACAAAACCTGCTAAAATTGCACTATGCTGAGCGCTGCAACTAACTTATTTTGCATGTTTGCCTTCTAAATTCTGGCTATCCAACAATCTCGGTATCATCTAAAAGAAAAGAGAGATGATACTATATTTGAGTATACCCACTTGTAGAAGTCTCACGGATGATTTATTCTTTGAAAGAGAAATAAACCTTTCGAAATGCTTAGATGATGATCTGATTAAAAAAAGGTGAAGGTTTTGGGTTTCGATCTCAATTTTAATCGCTTCGTTAGCATCACATTTATTTAAACATTCCAAATCTCTACGCATAAATCTACTACAATTAACCAGCTCTAACTTCAAAGCGTCATATTTTTTTTTGGTAAACACTTCAAAGCGTCATTTTTAGTGTTACAAAAAATATTTAAAAGATTTAATATATTTATTATAAATTAAAAATAATGTTGAGGTGTAAAAAAAGAGAGGTGATGGGTCTTGAGGAGAAGAGTTTGATATGTCAAGCTCTTGTGAGTTACAAACCTTTTTTATTATAGATTGTGATATTTAGCAATTTTCGATTTAAAATAAATAAAAAAGAAAAAGAAAATCATGAAGGGTTCGAAGTAACCATTTTTTAAACATGGAGGGATACGTCAGGAGTTGTTCGAGTGAAAATCTAAAGTAACTTTAAGTGAGTGAAAACTAGTCTCACTAACCTCTTCAAATATGCATGAATCTCACTAACCTTATTTTTTTGTAAAACCAAATATACCCTTCATGAATTCGCAAAAAGAAAAGAAAAAGAAATTACAACTCCTCTCTCATCTCTCACTCCAATTCGTGTGGACCCCACAAGAGAATTAAAAAAAATCAATAAATATTCAACTAACAAGTGGGCTCCACACAATCAATATCTCAAATATCCCCCACCTTCCTCTTTCTTCTCTTCTACTCGAATCCCATTGTTTCTCTTTAACCTTAAAAATTTCTCATGTTTCTTTAAATAACAAAATCGAATTATCACTCATCAAAGCTTCAAGTGGAGTATCATTCAAGTGTTTATAGTGATTTTATAAGGTTTGTAACATATTTTGTTTGTGCATTTTTAATATATCTTCTTCTTTCTTCTTCTTTCTTCTTCTAAGGTTTAAGCTAGTGTTGTTTTTTTCAAGCTTAAAAAATGTGATTCAAGAGTTTCAAGCAGTTGTAGTCTACTTTATTCAATTTTATGAAGTTTAGAATACATTTCATTTTATTTGTTTGCATTACGGTTTGATTTTTTCTTAAGGTCAAGAACGAGGTTAAACTAGTATAACTGGTATAATTGTTATTGTTTGGTAATATTATTATAGCTGGCAGAACTAATTAATATTTTTATTATGTGGTAACACTAGCATAACTAGGAGTCTAACTAGCATAACTAATTAATATGTGTGTTCTTCTTTTGAATAGGGAAATGAATACAAATACTCGACACACAATCATACGTTTTGATTACGGTGGATATTACACAAGCAAAATAAATGGGTCATCATTGTGGAATCCTAAAGAAGCTAATAAAACATATTCGATCTTGTTTAGTACGTCTAAGAAGAATGTGACTTATTCTGAGTTGGTGAGAAAAGTTTCTAGTAAGATGGAAGTCAATCATATGGCGAAGTTGCTGTTTAGTTACATTTCAGAGGTTGTGTATCCTCATTTGGCATCGTACATCGTGGATGACGAAGATGTTTATGTGTATCTGATGGAGGGTGCAAAAACGAGTGCTTTGCATGTGGAGATTGTCGAGGAGATCGAACGAGTCCAAGTAGAAGAAATTGGTACAAGAGAAGAACCATGTAATGAAAATAATATTGTTTCCAGCCTCGATGTTGTTCCCACTGTACCTTACCCGATGGACGATATAGTAGACGAACCATTTGAAGATCATTCGATTTTGGAATGTAATGATGACGTTGTAAATGAAGAATTTGGGGGTACATCTAACGCAAAATTATATGAAAACATAGAAGATTCTTGGGAAGATGGTCTTCAATTCACATTAGGCCAAGAATTTGAAAGTAAATAAGAAGTTATAGGTTTAGTTGCAAGAGATTGCCATCAGAGCTCTTTTGATACTTTCACTGCGAAGTCGAAAACAATATTGTATGTGGTCAAATGTCGTCAATTTATGAAGGGTTGCAAGTGGTCTTTACGAGTTGCAAAGCTTACGAATGCGGATTGCTTCTCTGTTAAAACTTACAATAAAGTGCATACATGTTCTCGAGTAGCTTCAAGTACGAGCAGATAAAGAAGGCATGGTACACCAGGTTTGGTTGCGTCTATATTACATGATGATTATCCAGGTGTACTAGATACTCCAACTCCGAAATCTCTCATAGGTTTGGTTCAAGGAAAAGTAGGTGTGAAAGTCTCATATTCTACTTCTTTGAGGGGGAAAAAACAAGCTGCATATGCTGTGCGAGGTTGTCCCAAGCAGAGTTATCAAATGATACACTCTTATTTATATATGTTAGAGAAAGTTAATCCTGGTATAAAGACAAGCGTTCAATTGGATGATGACAATAAGTTTAAGTACTTATTTATTGCTTTGGGAGCGTGTGTTGAAGGTTTAAAGGTTATGAGAAAGGTGATAATTGTGGATGCATGCTTTCTTAAGATGGTACACGAAGGTGTTTTGATCTTTGCAACGGCTCAATATCCTAACCATCATCATTATCCCATTTCTCTCAGTGTAGTTGACGGCGAGAAGGATGCTAGTTGGACTTGGTTTATGAATATGTTGAAAACGGTGATACCGGATGATGTTGAATTGGTGTTTGTTTCGGATAGGCACATAAGCATCTATAAGTCCATAATGCAGGTTTATCCACTTGCTAAACACGGGTTTTGTATTTATCACTTATCTCAAAATGTGAAAAATAATGCCAGAACAAGGTCTAATAAAAATGTGGTTGCATAAAAGTTTAGAGAATGCGCTCGAGCTTATTTTGAGGCATAGGTCTTGAAACTATATGATGCTTTTAGACATAGGTACCCTGGAGAAGGAGAGCATCTTGACGGAAGTGTTGTTGAGGGAAGATGGGCTAGATGTTACTTTCCTGGAGAAAGATACAACATAGACACCACGAATGCCGCCGGGGGTCTCAATTCAGTTTTTAGGAACGCGAGGAAGTTATCTTTATTACCATTGCTTGATGCCATAGTTTCAAAAATTTAAGAATGGTTCAACATCCACAGGAAAGCATCATGTCAAGGATCGAGCGAGCAAAAGATGGTCCCCGTTGTTGAGAAAGAGCTACATGATACAATCGAGAAAGCGAAGTTGTTAAAGGTACAAGAGTTGAATAGTCAAATACTTGAGTACAATGTTATTGGACGCAATGGTTTGAGCTATTACGTTAACTTTTCTAAAAAAACTTGTACTTGTCGGCGTTTCGACATAACAAATATTCTTGTATCCATGCGGCTGTGGCTGCCATGGATAACAAGGAAGTGGAGATTCCGTTATATAGCTTATGCTCGAACTATTATTCGATGGAGCTTTGGGCATTGGCGTACTACAGAATAATTTACCTTGTGCCTCATAGTTCTCAATGGGTCATCCCAAATGATATTCAAGAATTGGTTGTATATCCTCTCCTGATTATGTGGTAAAGAAGGGAAGGAATCAAGAAAATAGGTTCCGGTCATCTGGAGAGGGTCGAGTAGGAGAAAGAGCAAAACCGCACAATGAAAAAGGATTTAGGTTATGTTTATTGTTTCATCTTATAACTAGACTATGTTTTTTGTATTCTTGTTTATTGTTTCATCTTATAACTACACTATGTTTCTTGTATTCTTGTTTATTATTCATTGTTTTGTCTTATAACTAGACTATGTTTATATTTTGATGTAAATAGGTTTAGAAAAAATGATTTTATTCTTCAAAATTTTTTTTTATTTCATATAATATGTGTTTATAAATACAGAATATAAAAATACTACATTTGGAAAAAATTATAATTTACGTTCTATAGAATATATGTGTTTGACTCATTCTACCTTATACTTATAGACATATTTCATCTTAGAACACACATAAAATGCCAATATGCCACAAAATTTGACATTTTTTATATATTATTACATAAAATTGTGGAAAACATGATTAAATAACCAATAAATTAAAGTTCAACCAAATATATATTTTTTAAGGTAAGGTTTTACTGAAAAAATATTTTCGTAGCTTTTGTTCAACTATTTGATAGCTCGTAAAACTGGTTTGTTGAATTGTACAACTATGTTATTTTTAATAGTACACATGTCCTTTTGTCAACTTTATTTTGTCTTATTATGGTACAACACATGTTCTTTTGTCAATTTTGTTTTGTCTTATCATGGTACAACACATGTCCTTTTGTCAATTTTGTTTTTGTCTTATTATAAATTTCGTCTTATTATGTCTTTTATCTGTGTTTGAACCTAGTATATCGAATAAACACATATTATATCGAAAAACTCATGTCCTTTGAAAAACACATGTCATTTTGTGTTATTCTGATATTATGTTGTTGTCAAAATGTAATTAATGTATTATTAAAATGAGTTGAATCTAGTTAAACCTAGTTAGACTCGTATAAGTAGTTGAACCTAGTTAAACTCATATAAGAAGTTGAACCTAATAAACCTTTTTCATTAAACAAACAAACAACCCAAACCTTGTTCAAAAACAGTCATAAAACAAACATCCAAAGGGTTCAAAAACAGAGTCATAAAACAAACAGCCACTTAAAAACAGAGGCATAAAAAAATAGCCACTTAAAAACAGAGTCATAAAACAAACAACCACTTCCTTCACTTATTCGTCACCCACTCCTCCTGCACCACTTCCTTCACCGGTAAAAAAATCTCCTCCGGTTGGTAAATCATTAAACATTGCATCCATAAAATCATCACATATACCTCTATCTCCATTCAGATTCGGTTTGACAAGGCTCTCCAATTGAGCTAATATTTTTTCGTGATTCTCGAACTTGCTTAAAACCTCTACTTTAAACTCTTCAACCTTCTTCACAAATAGGTTGAAGCTCTCCTTCACTAAATAGGTAACCTCCTCCTCAACGTTCTTCTCTTCTTTCTTCTTTCTTCCTTTCACTCATTTCTCGATATTATCCCCCACCGGTTTGTTTCTACCTTCGATGTCCTATCTTTGAACTTCTTCCCAGAAAACTGGCCTCCTTATCATCAACAACCGTTGGTACCATTTTTGAACATCGTAGTCATCAACTACATATAATTATCATCATTATCCGGAAGCAACCAGCCTAATATCCTACAAGTAATAAAACAGATCCAGTTAAACTGAAGTAGTTTAACCAATTCAAAATTGACAAATCCATAACAAAATGAATAACAAAATCCATAACAATTGAATTAATTTTACCTTTGTATCACCGAGGCTGTCATAAATTTCCTGTAGAGTGAAAGCTTTTAAATTGGACCGCTTAAATATTCGCTTGCACATCTGTGGACATCTATCATCCACGCCTTCCAAATTTTCTCGAAATGAATCCTTAAGGTTACAGATGCTTTCGAAAGCTAAAAGCTGCAATTTAATTACATATATCAATTTACAAATAATTGCCATTTAAAAGCATATGGAATCAATAAAGAATTACTTCTAAAGGGATGATAAATCCTGGGAAGATCCAACTCTCGCGGACACCCTCTTTAAAACTATCCATCATATGATGGATTTCTTCAATGCACTTGTTAAAGGTGAGTCTACCCCACGGGAAAGATTGGCACGCGTCAAGATCATCTACAATCCTTAGCAAGAATGGCTCAATGTATCCTCCATCCGTCTTAGCTTTCATCTTGATGACGGTGCACAAGAAAAGTAACACCGCCATCTTGAGCTGATCACCGCATCCTCTCATTTTGCGGAATTCACTTTCGACGTCCTTGAAGTCGATCTTCTCTTTTCGGCCAAATACCCGTTTCACAAACCTAAAACTTCCCAATTGTTCATAGCCTTATGGGTAATCATTGCAATCTAATCCTGAGATCAAGGCGTGCTCCCTTATCGAATATCGAATCGGAGACCCGTTAACCATAAACCAGCATTCTTTGGGTGTATCCGTCTTCATAGTCCTTAACAGCAGAGTGTACATGCCCATCATCATATGAGAATCATATCTCGACATGTGAAAAATATGAGAGAATTGAGGATGCTCCCGAAACCGAGCTATCTTATCCCTCTCTAGCTTCTCCTCAATTAGTGAAAGGGTACTCTTTAAATAACATCTTGTTGCTACTTTGCACTTTTTGCCAAACTCGCTATGGTTGAAGTTAAACTGTTCTGGCAAAGGAGGAGGAGGAGGATGCAGAATCTGGAGAAAAAACAAATAACCAAGATTAACAAGTTTAACCATTTTAACCAGTTTAACCAGACTATGTATTTCAACAAAAACATACCAAAAACATGCATAAAACAAGATTAAGAAACAAATACTTACTGAATCCTTCCAGCCGACACTTTTTCTTGCACATTGTTTGGTCCTGAAATAACAAAAAAAGAAACACACACTTGTTAAAAAAACAATACCATAATACCAAAATAAGAAAATAAACATAGGACCACAAATGAAAAACACATAAAGCCCCACAAAAACAATATAAAACTTAACAACCACCAAATCCCAATCATCACCATACTCCATGGACCACATTTTCACAACTTTAATAATAGTAAATCATATGTTTTTAAAATATTTGACAGCTTTACTAATTCTCAACTACTAGATCCAAGATAAATATACTAGTTTATTAATAATGAAGTGTACATTGAGTTCATGTACATTTTTTTATAATAAAGTGTTTGTCTTTAATAAAGTGTACATTGATTTCAGGTCAATTCATGTGGTCCAAAACTATCAAGCAATATTCTAATTGTCTACACTTTTGTGAAACTAAGCAAGCAAAGACTAAATCATTATTCATTATCTCCCTAATTTTGTTGAAAAACATTACTAACAGATGCGAAATCTATATAAGAAATAGAAACTAATTCTCAACAGAGACTAAATAAACTGAATCCTCTGTCCTTGAAAAAATATGCAATCACTTTTTTAAATTCTTTATCAGCAACAGAGAGATATAATGCATCGTGAAATCTCGAATACTCTGTCCTTGGACTTCAAAAACATAAGAGTCCCAAACCCTAACTTTCGAATAACCGAAACCCTAACTTTCAAAAAACCGAAATCCTAACTCTCCAAAAATTGGAATAATCACATTCGAAAAACCCTAAGAGCAAGTCGGCGACAACTATGCTTAAACAGAGGAAGAAGAAGTCGGCGAAACCAATTTTTTAAAAGGCGATTTTGTCGATTTCAGCGAGAAGAAGGAGGAAGAAGAATAACTTACTTCATTGTTTGGAAGAAAGGAAGAGGAAGTTGACTCGCTAAGCTTCTACTGAACTCGATTTTTTTGCAGAAATTCAAGGAGCTTTGTCGAAGAAGGAAGAAGAAGAATGCTCGAAGAAGAAGGAAGGCGACGAAAACAATAATTTTTTTAAGTTTTTACATATTTATTTTTGACATTAAACCTAATTTGTTACTGGATTTGGGTCAAATTCTTAATTGGGTCGAAAATAAGCTAATTGGGTTGGATTTTATTTGTGTTTACATGGGTTGAGTGGCATTTAAAGTAAATAGATGAAAAGAGATTGATTTTTTGATAAACGACAAAAAAAACTATTTAAAATAATTTTAAAAAAAAGTTTATAAAGAGGTTAGTTGAGATTATAGCCTTCTGGACAGGGAAATAATCTGAAGTACCCTAAATGAAGAGAAAAAATGCTGTTACATCCTAAGCAAAAATAGAACAATTATTTTAAATTAACTTAAATAAGAAAAATACACAATTACCATAAACCCTTACCTAACATCTAATAATTACAAACCCAACCAAACATATCCATCTAAAAATCCGACCCGAACCAACCCACCCACTAACTAACCCAAATATTTAAAATTAACCCAAGCCCAACCCCCTAAGCCCACCCATTTCCCCTTTTCTTCTTTCTTCTTCTTCTTCATCGCGAAACGTTAGGGTTTTTTCAAAAAAATTTTACTTCCACACTTAAATCCTCACTCCCATTGATTTTTTACTTCATATCTTCATCTCTTCTCTCATTTTCGGCGATTTAAAGTGTTTCTATTCGAAAATCAAGGTAAATCGAAATTTATATTTTTTAAAAATTTTCGGCCAAAGTAGTGGTAATCGCCCAAACTAAGTTGTGAAATTTGTAATGTATGTTGATTTGACGATTTCTAATTGCAATTCATGTTTCATTTAGCTTTATGGAATTGGAAATTCATGTTTCATTATGCTTTGATTAAATTCGATTTGTATCACGGTTCATATGTAGGAGACAATAGATTTTTAAAATTTCTATGTTTCTTTATGGTTTTACAGTGTCATAACAATGGAACCATTAACTTGTCGAGCACTTATAGTCTACCCCGAATCCCACTCATTTCGTGAAGGAGAGGAAATACCATA
The DNA here is from genome assembly GCA_900406425.1 of Iberis pinnata. NCBI lineage: Eukaryota > Viridiplantae > Streptophyta > Magnoliopsida > Brassicales > Brassicaceae > Iberis > Iberis pinnata. The sequence continues at coordinate 1,652 of OVBE01001807.1, read as the reverse complement.
CTCTCGGGTAAGAATGTGTAACAGTAGTAATACTAAGTATTACCGTTTGGAGGTTTGTTTTTGGACTTGGTAACACTAGGTAGGTAGNATAATATTAGGTAATAGAGTTTCTTTAAAATATTTAACATTTGATACATTTCTATGTAATGCAGGAAGATGATTACATAAGTGAGATCATGCTTCCTTTGAGTATGTTCTTCCCACCAACAGAATATCAAAGGAGTATAAAGCTCCAAACACGATGTTATATATACAAAGCGGTGAATAAAATGAAAGAGGATCTTAAATTGGCAGCAGATGAAAAAGGATGGTTTCTTAGCCATCCACAATTCAAGCATTTCTTCCACATGCCCGAAAGTGAGAAGCACAAGAGCATGGGCACATGGATGCTCCTATTACGAACCGCTTGTACCGAGAAGAAGAAAGAAGCATGGTTTGTGGTCAACGGTGTTCCCATACGTTATTCTTTAAGGAAACACGAGTTGATAACCGGACTACGATGTAACAGCTATCCAAAAGACTACAAGATGAATGGTAGTTTTGATTGTGTGATTCGTGTGTTTGGAAGAAAAGATAAGATCACATACGATGATGTGGTAGACAAGGTTAAGAGTATGAAACGTGGACCTGATAAACTGAAGATTTGCATTTTGTACTTCTTATCAAGCGTATAATTAGGCCAGCGGAAGACGGGAGAGAAAACAACATATGTCGAGTCGTTCTTTTTAAGAGCCATTCATGATCTTAAATTTTGCAAGAAGTTTCCATGGGGGCGTTTCACCTTCGACAACATCTTGCTTGACATTGACCGTTGCAAGACACATTTCAACGGGAAAGTCAGTAAAGGCGCATTCACCTTTCCTAGTTTATGCACATCTTTGGAGGTATGGTATAAGTTTATGTATTCATAGTAGGTTGTGTTATTACTTTATGCGTTATCTAATAATGTGTGTGTTGTGCAGCTTCTAGCGTTCGAGGCTGTTCCTGAGCTGAAAAAGAAGTTCAGAGAATATTTGGATTTGGAAGATGTGGATGACAAATGTCCGAGGATGTGCAAAGGAAAATTCATAGAAGTTGTAGGGAAGACGGGATATCCTCTATCTGATAGCAACAATGCAATTGGTGATTCAAAGGTAAGTAATACTATGGTATAACTATGTATAACTAAGTAATACTGGGTAATAATGTGGTATAACTATGTATAACTAAGTAATACTATGGTATAACTAAGTAATACTGGGTAATAATGTGGTATAACTATGTATAACTAAGTAACACTATGGTATCACTATGGTATAACTATGTATAACTAAGTAACACTACGGTATAACTATGTATAACTAACTGTTGCATTTGTATTACTTTTAATATTTTGTTTTTAACACATGTAGGACATACAAAGTATATTGACTCCATCTTCTGGCGATGAGCAACTTATTGAAAAGATCTTAGATGGTGAGGAGGATGACCGGGATAAGGACGATGCAATTGTTGATGGTTGGATGCGTTGTCTTGTTGAGGAGAAAAGGAACATATTTTTCCAGTCAATGTACGAGGATGATGTAGCTTCCCGAACAAAACAAGTGGTGAAAGAGAACCCCCAACTGTGAATTTAAAAAAACGTTGCAGAATTCCGGAAGAAGATGCTGAGG
>OVBE01001806.1:0-34180 GCA_900406425.1 Iberis pinnata | reverse complement strand
TATTGTTTTAATGCTTATGAACAATTGAATCTGAGTTTTAATGCATGATAGAATTGTCTTAAACACGGCGGGAGTTTGTCTCTGGCAATTCGATCAAAGGGTTTAATACTTCGAGAGGAGATTAAACTACATTCGTTTTTCATGTTGAGAACTATTTTCAATCAAAATCATGCATGTTAACTTGACTTTAAACCTGAATACCTACAGATTTCCCTATTACCTAGCGTTTTATTATTATAAGTTTTTAAACTGTTTTTCAGTTACCTTTTTTTATCACAATCAAATCTATTATTCTCAATTTAGCCATATTCAAAGTTTTAAACTGAACGTGCATATTTCTGGTCTCTGTGGATTCAATACCTTGCTATACTTCTTTGAAATGTTCTCTGCAATATTAGTTAGGATTAAGTTCTTAACCTATCAGAATTTTGGCGCCGTTGCCGGGGACCAATTGTGCCTTTCTAGTTTTTAATTAGAATTTTGTCTAAGGTTTTTAATTTTTAGTACTCATCTCGTTCTTCTTTGCTTGTCTTTGTCTTACATGTGTATGAACAGAAGATCTCACAAATCCTCTGAACTACTAAACCTCAGTAACTCATAACTTGCAATGCTAGAACGCTCAAACCGGAAAGCAAAGAAAGACGCTAGTTTATCCACTTCAATGGCTGATATCGTCCATCAAATCAATTCGGTCGATCCCGACGGTCAACAAATACCACCTGTCATGGGGCTTAATCAGCTCATTAACCAAAGACAAGGTGGTGGTAACGGCAATCAAGTACCACAAGACCAACAAGGAGCAATCGACAACCTAATTCCTCCAGGAAATCAAATTCCAAACCCTCAAAACGTTCAACAACCTCAGAATGTTGATGCAAGACACTTTGTCTTGTTTGGAGATTCAGGAAGAGTTAATCAGCTCAATGCTCAGCTTAACGCTCAGAACCATCCTCTAGTTGGTTCATTCAACAATTCTAAAGAATTCTATGCTAATAGGAATCCCATTCAACCACCTCCGCCTCAGTGTAAGGAATATCAATTCCCTGTTTTGCTTGTTCAGATGATTCGCAGTAACCAATTCAGTGGTTTACCTCACGAGCATCCAATGAATCATATTGACACCTTTGAGGATACTTGCAACACCATCAAGCTAAATGGTGTATCCGAGGATTACAAGCACTGCATCTTGTTCAGCCACTCTTTCGCTGACAAGGCACTTCGCTGGTTAAAGTCTCTACCTACAGGGTCTATAGTAACTTGGAATGATTGCAAATCCAAGTTCATTAGTCAGTTCTTCACCACTACTAGGACTAATGCTTTGAGGAACAAGATCTCTGCCTTTGCTCAAAACACTGTGGAATCGTTCTATGAATCTTGGGAATGATTCAAAGAACTGCTTCGTGATTGCCCACATCATGGATTCTCAGATGTAAGTCTCCTCAATACCTTCTATAGAGGAATTGAACAGAAGTACCAGCTGTCCTTAGATACAGCAAGTGATGGAGACTTCATGCAAAAACCAGTTCCAAATGCTTATCGTCTCATAGAGAACTTAGCAGCCAGCAATAACAACCATTGCCCAGAGTTCGATCGCCGAACCAAAGCTCTTGTAATGGCTGCTAACGCAGAAATCTCAGAACTGAAAGGAGAATTCTCTGAAATGAAAAGATTATTGACTCAACTGCTTAAGGGTCAAGCTCAGCCACCGGTTACTACTGTAGAAGATTCCGGAGTTGCTTGTTTTGCATTTCAACAACAAGAAAACGATGTGGTTGAAGAAGAAGTGAGCTATATTAATAGCCAAGGTCAGAGAGTGTTTAAACAGGGATACAATCCAGCCTTCAACAAGAATCATCTCAATCTTTCTTGGAGAAGCACTAATGTCGAGAATCCTCAAACCTATCCAAATCAGCAGAAACAGTTTGTGCAGAACTCTGGAAATCAATTTGGTCAAAACTCAGGGAACAATAGTTTCCAAGGAAATCAGAATAGGAACTTTATCCCCAACTCTAATTCAGGCGGTTTTCCACAAACCTCTTAGCATGCATTTCAACAAGTTCCTCAAGCCCAAGCTAATCAAGGAAATTCAGTTGAGTTGATGTTTAAGCAGCTTCTAGATGGACAAAAATAGTTTCAAAGAGTTATACAAGGAGATATGCAAGAGTTGAACCAGAAATTTGAAGCTTTGTCTACACATGTGAAGCTCTTAGATACTCAAGTTTCCCAAACTGCTGAAGCGGTAAAAGGACCGGTTGGATTTCTTCCTGGGAAGTCTGATTCTAATCCGAAAAAGCAAGAGTATGTGAATGCAATTGAATTGAGGAGTGGAAAGGTTTTACCATCTGCTAAGGGTAAAGAATCTATCATTGAAGGTTTGGTAGAATAGTTTGATGAAGTTGGTGAAGATATGGAATTAAGAGAAGATTCATATATGAAATCAAGCAAGAAAATCACTGCAGAAGGCCAGACTGACCGGTCCACCCATGGACCGATCGGTCCAAAAGCAATATCGGGTTTTGATACATCAAACCGATCGATCCAAGCCAGACCGATCGGTCCATCCTCTTCTAGAACTCCTGAACCTACTCGAGTCTTTAAACCTAAGGTTCCTTATCCGGTGAAGCCTAAAACTTCCAGGAAAGACCTAGAAGATGCTAAATGTAAGGATATTTTCAAGGAATTGAGTGTTAGACTTCCATTCTCCGATGCTTGTCAAATGATACCTTCTCTGAAGTAATATGTGAAGAACATGGTTACCAACAAGATAACATTGGAAGAAAGTGCAATGATGATTACAGAGAAGTGTAGCTCAATTCTCCATAATCGAATGCCTAAGAATCTTGGAGATCCAGGTAGTTTCGTTCTATCGGTTGAGATTAGGGATTTCACATTTGCTAGATCACTCTGCGATTTGGGATCTAGTGTCAACCTTATGCCTTTCTCTGTGGCTAAGCGATTTGGAATGACTGACATAAAAGGTACAAGGATCTCATTAGTTCTTGTTGATCGTTCGGTGAAGTATCCTATTAGAATCCTAGAGTACCTACCGGTTAAGATTGGAACTGCATATGTACCAACCAATTTCGTGATCTTTGAGCTTGGAGAAGAACCTAAAGACCCTTTGATATTAGGAAGACCTTTCTTTGCAACAGCTAGTGTAATCATTGATGTGCAGAAAGGCAAGATCGATCTTCACTTTGGGGACATGGTTATGAAGTCTAACTTACAAGAGGTTCTGAAGAAACCATCATTGGATGCCAAATCTTATTGGGTTTATACTATTGCTGAGGCTGTAAAGGGAGTTTCTGATGACTTCCTATTTGATGATCATTTAGAGATTGCTTTGACTAACGGTATTGATGCTCATTTGCCTTTTAGTCATGAAGTTACAAATCTTACTAGGATGTTTAATGCTAGTAGAAAAATTGAGGAGATGACCGACTTTAGGGCATTAATGGAGGCAGCTGCCAGGCCTTCACCTAAACCGTACCCTGCACCACTTAATGATCCATGGAGCGAGCTGAAAGCTCCAAAGCTGGAACTTAAAACCCTCCCAGTAGGGCTAAGGTACGCGTTTCTAGGTCCTAATTCCATATATCATGTGATTGTGAATGCTGAGCTGAATAATGTTGAGACTGCCTTACTTCTATGCCAATTAAGAAAGTATCATAGAGCTTTAGGTTATATTTTAGATGATATCACAGGTATTTCCCCAGATTTGTGCATGCATAGGATTCATTTAGAAGATGAGTCTAAGACTTCCATAGAACATCAAAGACGTTTAAATCATAACCTAAAAGATGTTGTTAAGAAGGATAAAAATCAGTTTAGAAAAATTGTTGAAAGCGTGACCTTGCAGTTCGTAGTCATTGCCGGGGCTGTTGAAAAGCAGTTAGAATCATGAAAACGCAGAAAAGTGCGAACATGAAAAGAAAAAAAAAAGAAAAAAACGCAGAAAGTGCGAATCTTTAGAAAAAAAGAAGTGGGAAAGGGAGAAAAATGATCAAGACCGAAAGTCGGTTGATGCTCTGTTTGGTATTGTCATTTCGATAGTAGAGGTATTTGAGTAAACAGATTGATATACCATAGGTAAGAATGCATGTGTTTGAACTTACATGATATTAAAGAGCTGGTTGATTTATTTTAATACTTCATTGATTTGGGATTTAGAGTAGGAAATGGTTTCTTAGTTCAGTGGTGGTAAACAATTCAGTCTAGGTAGTTGTTTGAGATTGGTGTCCTTTGGGATTTGAAACTGTGCTTATGGTTGTTGAGGTTTTGTGAGTTTCTGTGTGGTCCCTTTTCAAACCTCTTCTCCGGATTAAATCTTGCTTTACTTGAGGACAAGCAAAGATCTAAGTATGGGCGAGTTGATATTACTCAAATTTAATGCATTTTAGTGGGCATTTATGCCCGCTAGACTTTCATTATCTGAGCTCTTTCTTTGTAAATTGGAACTTTCTAAAGACTTTCAGGTGTTCGGGTCGATTTAGATTAAAAGTGTTGAATTGATGTTTAATTGGATGGAATCTGGCTAAGTCGAGAATTGAAGAACCAATATGGTCTCAGGTTGGTAAATCTGAAGAAATGAAGTCACAAAGACTTCAAATCGATCGGTCCACCCTTGGACCGATCGGTCTGAATATCTGAAGAAAACATAAGATTTGGACCGACCGGTCTACAGCTGGACCGATCGGTCCACATGAGCAAGGAGAAGACGGACCGATCGGTATGAACTTGGATCGATCAGTCCAATGTACCTGCGAGAATTTAAGAAGATTTCCATATTTACAAAAAAAGTCTTCAAGCTTATCCAACTTTTTCCTATTTTTATTTTAATTCTTTTAAACTATAAAAGCCTTTTGGCTTAGGTTATTTTTAGATCATCTTTACTTTTTGCAATTTTGAGAGCTTTAGTGGGAGAAATAATTCATGAACCTGTATTTGGAGAAGAAATTATGAACCCAGATTTTAATATATTTATTTTATTGATTTCAATTATGTGTTCTTCTCGGAAATTTATTTGCCTTTGCTTTGATATGTTTGAGTAGTTCACTAGTTAGGTTATAGGATTTTCCTATGGGAAAACAGGTTTGAATGTTAGGTTTAACATTGTAGGATTGAAATTGATAGGTTCTTAGTCTAAATTTGTTCTTAATGCTTGAATTAGCTTGATTACCTAGTTCATGATTATAGGTTGATAAATACAAAGAGATTTGATTTAGAAACCTGACCTAATTTAGATGAATAAGTGTTTTTACATGCGAGAGTATTGTTTTAATGCTTATGAACAATTGAATCTGAGTTTTAATGCATGATCGAATTGTCTGAAAGACGGCGAGTGTTTGTCTCTGGCAATTCGATCATAGGGTTTAATACTCCGAGAGGAGATTAAACTACATTCGTTTTTCATGTTGAGAACTATTTTTAATCAAAATCATGCATGTTAACTTGACTTGAAACCTGAATACCTACGGATTTCCCTATTACCTAACGTTTTATTATTCTAAGTTTTTAAACCGTTTTCAGTTACCATTTTTTATCACAATCAAATCTATTATTCTCACTTTAGCTATATTCGAAGTTTTAAATTGAACGTGCATATTTCTGGTCTGTGGATTCAATACCTTGCTATACTTCTTTGAACTGTTCTCTGCAGTATTAGTTAGGATTAAATTCTTAACCTATCAACTACCTCCGTTCATGAAAGGAGGATGTTTTGAAGTTTTTACGTAGATCAAGAAAATCAACTTTTACTTTACTTTATGCCTTCTTTTTTAAGTGTTTTCACCTAAAACATAATCCTTTTAGAAACAAAACTAAATTCTAAAACATCTTCCTTTCAGGAACGGAAGTAGTAGTTGATATCCATTGATATATAAAATTAGTTTTTAAACTACATTTTGCCTCCAACTTCTTAGACTATATACATGTTTTTTATAATCAAAATAACTAAATCGACAAATTCCATCCATAATCTATCTTTTATGCATGATAACATAACTAGTTGAATCCGAACTTGGTTTGGCCAATCCATAAAAACTTACTCTATTGTCTGATTTATGTGTATTATGTTGTCTCGGCCACCATTTTGGGCTGGTCGTTAGATTTATATTTTTCAGAAAATCACATGCACAAGTTACACCGATCGAAGGGTAAAGGTTACATAATCAACTAGGTGATGCTGTTTGATTAATTATATTACGTTTGATCAAGAAGTGGTCAATTAAATAAATAGGATTAGGTGTGTGTATTTTTGTCTTACTTGAGATCTTTACTCCACTCATATCCACATCCAATGAGACCTCTCTATATCTCATTGTGACATCCGAAATGACGAAGTTCGTTCTTGCCAATATTAATTAGCAACGTGAATAGTATTCAGATTCAATATTTTTTAAAAAAATTGTTTTCATTAATTATGTTAATATTAATAGTATAACTTTTAACAAATCATACTACAAATAGAGGTCATGCATGCGAAAATGCACTTCTAGATCGTAATACAAAATTTGTTTCTAGTGGACGAAATATTAACCATTCGTTAGCCGTTATTTCAGATAAACGAAATTTTCCACTAAAACAAAAGTCAAAAGTAAAAAAGTTAAAAAAAAAATCCGATCAAAGTAATCTAAAATAAAATGTAATGATGTGCATAGACACCCAATAAAAAGCTTGGCAAATGAATGATTATGGAGGAGCTAGGGCCAAAAAGAATGTATAAATTAATAGTACTATTTGGGGGAAAAAAATAAAAAAGACATATGAAGTACAAAGTTGCCAAATGTACTATCTATGTAAGTGACGACACAAGACACTTCCTCATTCCAATACTTCAAGTGGTTTTACCTCTACGGTTTAGTAAGAGCGACCGGTTTACAGTACATAATATATATGGTAAAAACGAAATTTTTTACTATAAATTGCAATAATTATGAATTTTTTAATTTGAAATCAGTTTAACAATAATTGAAGTAGTCTATATTTTTAATATAATAACTTAGTTTTTCTTCATGTTCCTTGTAGAGAATGATATAATTATAGGTCACTATTTTCCATAATGTCTCTTTAATTTTAGATCATATTAATTGGATGGATAGTGTAGGATATGGGTTTTCACCCAAGTCCAATGGACCAAGTCTACCCCACAGATCCATCTCGCAAGCTCATATCAGAGGCCCATCTCAGGAGTCGACGAGGCAAGCAGAGATGCCGAAGAAATAGTGCACATGGTCCCCCTAAACCCGTAGAATAGTGGCCTATTAACCAACCCGTCAGAGAAACAGTACGTCTAGCCAACTGCTCAGCGTAGCCAAATGATGACGAAAAGAGCAGGAGAGAGCTCTCTCCGAAGAAAAGGTCGGCAATTTGAGAAGGAGATCCTAGAGAAAAGTTAGAGAGATAAATCGACTCCCTTATATTTTTTACCTTCTTTTGAGTGCGTCAGATTTCGTCGACGCCCTCATTATATTTTCTACTTATAATCGTTCTTTTCAAATACGAACCTAAATCAAGGGGGATCTTCACCCTAGATTCAATAGATAGTATCAAAATGATTTCCGATTAAAATGATTAGACCATTTTTGGGTCTGATCAATTTTGTTTTGGTGGGATTACCTATGTTTAAACTCCAATACCATGATCGAATTATGAGTTTTTGATTCAAAACAATTAGTAATAAGTAGAATGCCTCATATATTATATATCACTCAAACTTTTATATAAACTTTCAATATGAGATATTGTTCATACCAGAGCTAATCAAGAGTCTAAATAGAACAAACACGAGCTTGTAGCCTATTTTTATTTTCAAAATTATAATTTAAAAAAATCGTTCACTTTTGTTAAATTATACAAAACAGTCTATTTTCATTTTAGATTGCAATCTATAAAATCTCAATGCTGGCCCTGGTCCACACATTGCAAGGCGCGTAGATTTTTCTATAACCTTATAAGAATGTTTAATTTATCAAATAAATTTTTTTATGTCATATAAGTGCATGTTGTGTTGATTCTGTGGCCAGAAACAAAGTGGTACAAGTTTAAATAGGAAACTGATTTGGTCTTAGGATACTTTTAAGTTTGGCGCTACGATAGATTTAATTCAAGTGAAATGTGAATATATCGAGCTAAACCGAAGTTTGTTTTGAACTGTTGCACCAACCAAAACATAAAAAGCATCGATCATCGCCACCTATAAAGAGGATTGATTGCTGTGTGTTTCTGAATTGATTCCAGCTAGTGGAATGCTAGATAGACAAAACGCCCTGACCTACACGTAAAATATGTAAATCGACGCATAAATTTGTACTTTCTTAGAATATGTAGGGTTTAATAATTCCTTTGTGGGTTAAAAATGTAAAGGCTTAAGACAAGACATATTAAAGAAAAACTTAATTGAGTCGTCAGTACGTATAAGACCCGCATGATGCTAATGCTATTCTTGCCCTCATTAACTATATGATCCAATTTGTGCAGTTGAACAAATATTTTTGGAAATTTAAACTGTTTTTTTTTTTACAACAAGGAAAACATATTATTAAGAGCGAACATATTTATCAAGCTAAAAATATCATTCTAGAAAGACAAAAAAAGAGTTGAGTGGTTCATAGTCTCATGAATTCATTTTCTCTTATAATGGTGACTTTGAAAAATTACTTCATTGTACATTATTGGCCCTGGATTAGTAGTTTTTAGTTTTACATTTGTGTTATTTGTGACATACTCGTGGACATAAAAGATAGAATCACGACTGGCAATACGCATCTGTGAAATCACTACAAAAAAATTGATGTTTTATATCACTAACAATATATCATAAAAATAAATGTTGTAAAATAATATCATTTATTAATAAATGATATAAAATAAAATTTTTTATTAATAATTGATACATATTAATTAATTTTGCATCAGTTAAAAGAAATGTTGTTATTATTAATATATTAACATCAATTCAAATATGATTGACATAAATAATTCATCATTTACATCACTTTAGATTAACTAACACATATTTATATTGACTTACATCATTTTCCAAACACTGATACAAAATATAAATTCACATTAATTAATAACTAGTGTATTTATTATATTAAATAATTTCAAATAAAATCATTTTTATTTTAAGTTATTAATAGCAATTGAAATAAATTGACATCAAATAACTGATGATTTTTAACAATAACTAAAACATTTATATATTCATCCTAAAACATAATTTGATTCTATATTTATTTATCAAATATATGTTCTTTAAAATATATTAAACTACTTAAAATTATAAAACCAATAAACTGTAAAAATATGAAATGAAAATTCGTTAGGGAGAAGATAATTTTTAATTAATTCAATATATGTAAGAAAAAAAATTTCTCCCACATCGACCACATTAAAGAGTAGGGATCCAATTTTTTACTATATATTTTTTACTTGAGAATTTCAACTAAAAACGTGAAGGGATTTAACACTAATGGTAGCACCACAAAGTTATAAATCTAAATCACTAAACAATAAGAAAAAGATTACATGAAAATCTCAACAAATATGTGAATTGTAGATTTTGTATAATAATTATAGCATTCATAATTCTAGCATCATTTGTGTAACAAATTCTAGTATCATTTAAATTAATCAATAAAAAATATATTACTCATTAATATTAACGCCATTTTACAAATATTCATATTAGTTACCGTAAAATGAAACAAATATTAGTATCAATTTTGTAAAATGTTGTAAAATATAATATCATTTTTAATAACCGACATATACTAGCATCAGTTACACAATTGGTGCAATATTTATATCAATTGTTTTTGTTGATATAAAATATTTGCATCATCACTTATTAAGTCACTTCTATAAATGATTTAAATTATATTTACATCACTTATAACTAATGCAAGTATTAAAAATAAATGATACTAAATACCATTTTTCTTGTAGTGAATTCAGAGAAATGACCGTTCAACGGTCTTAAGAGAAAAAAGATCTTGATTTGTTTCTTGTCGGAAACATCTTTAATTTATTGCATTTAATTTGTATAATATTTGATTTATTAAATTAATTTTTTACTTTACTTAATTTTAATTTTAATAATATTAATTAAATTTTATTATAAATTAAAATTTATTTAGTTTTTATATTTTGGTTAATTTCAAATAATTTGTCGATAATTTACCGACGGAACACCAACGATATTTAAACCGTGGATAATTCATTGAAACACCAACGGTTTGAAACCGGTGTAATAATACCATTGGTAATTTACGACAGAATTACAACATATAAAATTTATCGATGTCTTGCAGGCGACTGATTTATTAATTTCGCTTATTATATAATAATTTATTATATATATAATTTTCATGAATTGCCATTGCAGTTGAGGATTGTCATTTATCAAGATTTTAGTTTTAATTATCAATTAAAAGGAATGTAGAGGAAGCAATAGGGTTAATAATAAATTACAAAAAAAAAAGGAAAAAAAAAATAAACTTTAGATTGTGACACAAATTGCACTAATTCTCGATGGAAACTACTATGCATGTAAATTTTACACTATATACAAAATCAAAGAAAATTTGCATGTGGAAACGTCATCAATTTAGTGGTTACCAAAAGATTTAGTGATCTTACACTTGTACAATATATACACTTGTTCTTGTTTGGAAATGCCATGTTAATTTGGATTAGTTAGATCGTTTTATATATATATATATATGGAAGTAGTGAAGAATGAAGTAATAGAAGAGAACTTGTAATAATTTTTGTATATATTAAATTTCATATTGTTTGTGGAGACATGGAGTGATCATAAGATGATCAAAAGCTTACTTACGTCAATCTTTGAGATTTCCACAAGGTTAAGAGTCAAAAGATTAGTGGAACACAAAAATCTCACAGGTGGAAGAAAAAAAAAAGAACTCCATAAAAATATATAAACTTATATATAATCATTTTAAGCATATATATATATTCATATGAGAGATTGTCACATCATAACTAACAATTTATAAATTTCTCTTTCTTATAAGTTTGAATAGCGATTAAAAAGTGACCCGTATTGTTCTCTGATCATATCATATCTCTCCGGTTTCTACTCTCATCAAAACACAAATCAACGATTATCTCTCATTCTCTTTACTCATTCTTCTTCTTCAATTATATTATTTGGATAAGATCACTCTCCTCTTTTTTAGCAGATTCAATTCAAACCCTAACCTCTTTTGATTCTTATCAACCAAATATTATAAATATTCTCTTCAAAAAACAAAAAAATTATTAAATAATTTTTTACCATCTATCTTTTTCCTTATTATTTTAACTCCACACCATCAATGTCAATCTTCTCTCCATTGCTCTTAATTACGATACTACAAACCCTTATCGTATTTTCTTAAAAAAAAATACACACTTCTCAACATATAAAAGCTCTCAAAAGATAGAGAAAGATAGAGAGAGAAAAAGAAACAATTCTTGAATTCTTGATTTTAATCTTTTTCTTAATGGATTTTTGTTGGAAGAGAGAAGTAGAAGGTAAACTAGCAAATGATAACTTATCATCATCAACAACAACAACACGACGTCGTGTTTGTGTCGTAACCGGACCGGTGATAGTAGGAGCTGGACCATCAGGATTAGCAACAGCAGCTTGTCTAAAACAAAAAGGTATAACATGTGTTATACTAGAAAGATCAAACTGTATAGCATCTTTATGGCAACTGAAAACATACAATAGACTTCATCTTCATCTTCCTAAACAATTCTGTGAACTTCCACTTTTACCTTTCCCTTCAAATTTCCCAACTTATCCAACAAAACAACAGTTTATTCATTACCTTGAAGATTACGCTACAAAATTTGAGATAAAACCAGAGTTTAATCAAACGGTTGAGTCAGCTAAGTTTGATGAGAATCTTGGTATGTGGAGAGTTATAAGTTTAGATGAAGAAGGTAAAACGACGACGGAGTATGTTTGTCGGTGGTTAGTAGCTGCGACTGGTGAAAATGCTGAGCCGATGGTTCCTAACTTTGAAGGGATGGAGAAGTTTGTGACTTCAGGGGTTGTTAAACATACGAGTCAGTATAAGACCGGAGGAGATTTCGCCGGAAAAAGGGTGTTGGTGGTTGGTTGTGGAAACTCCGGTATGGAGGTTTGTTTGGATCTTTGTAACTTCGGTGCTAAGCCTTCTATCGTTGTCAGAGACGCTGTGAGTTTCTTCTTTTTTTTTTTATTAAAGAAAAAGTAGTTTTTGAGATTAAATTTAACTTTTTCTTTTCACGTTTTCGATATTATTTTTTGGCTCTTTTATGTTCTTCTATGCTAAAAACAAAAAATCACATAAAAAAATATATTTTCGTTCAAGTTGATTTTGTGATATTATCTACTTTTAAAGAAGGTTAAGATATTTACCTATTTTGTTACAAACTTTTGATTTCTTTTTTAAAAATTTTTACAATTTTCTGGATTATATATTTTTGGTTAATTTTACTCGATATCAGCTAAATATTATATTCTTTTGATTTCATATTTCCATTCAAGGAATATCTTTTGAGATCTTCAAGGGAAAACGCTTTTAATTAAATATTTTGAAAAAATAATAATTTTTGATTAAGTTTAGTTATGATTCAACTGTAATTTTGATTTAAGAAAAATATTTTTGGAAATTATCATTACTCTTCTTATTCATTTGCTTTTAAATTTTTTTTATTATTACTTATAAACTATAATAAATGTTTCAGAATGTATTTATTTTTCATTGTACTATTTTGATTTATTGGCTGTGCTTTCTGAAAAAAAAATTATATATATATATATATATACACAACTTTTTTCCTATTATATGTTTTTTTACAAGAAATTTCGGAAAATAATGCTTCTTTTTTTCTTTTAAGTTTGATATATTTATTAATCTGTTTTTAAAATCTTTAAAATATTTATGGGAAAATACAAAGGCTGGTATTATCCTAGTATAAGATTTTATTCTTTCTTTTAGGTCCTTGTGACTTCAAGTTCCAACAATTTATTAATATAGTTTCTTATGACAAAAAGAGTTACCTAATTTCTTTAATACATAAAATACTATTTTAAAAAGAATAAAAACTATCAGAACACAACTTTATTGGGATTCTCAGTAGCATGCGCAAACATTCTCACGCAAATATTTTTTTTTTAAAAACATAGTCTTTATATATTTAAAGAACATATAATAAAATTTTCTCATTCCAATTATAATGAAATATTTTCTAATTGTGGATTTTTTTAAAACTAATGAAGGTGCACGTCCTACCACGAGAGATGTTGGGTACTTCAACTTTTGGGCTGTCAATGTTCTTACTCAAATGGTTACCCATCCGGTTCGTTGACCGGTTCCTCTTGGTTGTTTCCCGGTTTATTCTTGGTGATACCACCCTTTTAGGTCTTAACCGGCCTTGGTTAGGCCCACTTGAACTCAAAAATCTCACCGGTAAAACTCCGGTTCTTGATGTCGGTACACTCGCCAAGATCAAAACCGGAGACATTAAGGTATGTTCCTTATTTATCTAATCAAATTTGATATATGATATTAACCGGTTTACTGATTGTGTTATTTGATTTGTTAAAGGTGTGTTCTGGGATAAGAAGGTTAAAACGACATGAAGTTGAGTTTGATAACGGAGAAACGGAGAGATTTGACGCCATCATATTAGCAACTGGCTACAAAACCAACGTACCCTCATGGTTAAAGGTATACTCTTCAACAAAATTCTTCATCCATGGATTTTAATTAGTTTTTTTTTTAATCTTATAGAAATATAAATATATCTTCTAAAATTTATATTAAATGTATAATTTCATAGGAAAATAAAATGTTTAGTAAAAAAGACGGATTTCCAGTACAAAAATTTCCGGGAGGATGGAGAGGAGAACGTGGATTATATGCAGTCGGATTCACAAAACGCGGTATATTTGGAGCATCAATGGATGCAACAAAAATAGCAGAAGACATATCCAGATGTTCAAGTCAAGAAAATCTAATCAAACCCGTAGTAGACTAGTATTCAGTGGATAAAAATAAAGGAATTCGATCAAAGAAAAATGCGGGTAGCAATCGAAAAATAGGTAGTTTTGGTGTCAAAGGAGAAATGGGAAGTGGTGTAAATTAAGAGTTATCTCCAGCTGCAATGCAAATTGGGGAAAAAAGAATGAAAAGGAAACTTAGTGAGAGTGATTGTGGTGGGAATTGATGATCATCTCTGCCCAAAGGAAGAAGAGGGGACCCTCTTCTCTTTGCATGCTTATAACCCACTTTGTAAATCTTTCTATTTTCTAAGTTTCTAATTTTTTTTTCTTTTTATATTTTCCCCAATTTTTTATTTTAGTTTTTCTTAGTTAGGTATGCCCTTTGTTTTTCTTCTTCTCCTTCTTTTGTTTCATTTTGGCAGAGTAATTGTGGGTGAGTTTTTGTTATATACATAAAATTTTTGTTTAAACTAAACTTTTTACCAGAGTCGGTACTAAGGCTAAGCAGAGCAAGCATGAGCTTGCGGTCCTTTTTCAATTTAGTAATTTTAGTAAAAAAAACGGTCTGTTTGTTAGAAAAATTATACAATTTTGGTTTATTTTTTTGTTGTAGATTGCGGTTTTTATAATTTTTGAAAATCTCAGGGCCGAGTCCTGCTCTTTACCTATCATAAATTGAATGTTTACCCCCAAAAGAAAGCTAAAAATATATGTGTCCATTGAATGTGACAATGAAATTTCATTGTCGAAATCATTTCATTCCCTAGTAGAAGTGTCATAATTTGGACCACCAATTGTACATTCGTCAGAAATTAAGACCTACACAATTATAATTCAGCTGACCAATTTTTTTTCTTCCAATTATTGCTAGATGTACGGTCTCCACATGATTTTCTTGCCCTATTTTTGAATAATTTGGTTAGAATGTAAATCTATTTTAGATCCAAGATTCATCAAATCTATGATTTGCTCTGAAATTTTACGAATAATTTTGTGAAACTGTATGTTCTACTACCGCAAAACGAAAATCAAATTCTAAATAAATTCATTATCAAGATGAAGTATAGTTTTTTCTATTTAATTTTTGAGTCACAACAAGTCGACAGAATCTCTGATTTGATAACTGATAATTATTAAACCATTTGTTCCTCACTCAACAGAATATATGGCCCTGTTCGTTTGCCAGTCGCTAGCGGTAGCGATTAGCGGCAGCAATTAGTTGCAGCTGTTATTAGTCGCTGGTTATGTTCGTTTGCCAGTCGCTATCGGCAACGATTAGCAGTCGCTGAATCTATTTTGAAACGCTAAAAAATTTAGCGGCTAAAATTATTAATCGTTAGTCGCAGCGACTAATCACAGCGATTAATCGCTGGTCCAGCGACTGACAAACGAACACAATTTTAATCGCTACCGCTAGCGACTGACAAATGAATATGACCATAGTTATTTTGACCCAAAAAAAAGAATATAGATATCACGTGTAGTAGACCATTTGGTAAACATTGTATTCGTTAAATCTTTTATAGGAAACCAAACATATCATATTGGGAGAAATCTATATGGTATAGAACTATACATCAAGTATATTTTTTCCTAACTTGTTTTTATGTATACTTTATGAAAGTTAGGACATACCAAAGTGGAGAAAAACTAAGCATGATTCCGGATAAGTTTTGTATTCCTTATGATTTAATATAATTGATTGATGTTTTGGAGAAAATTTTTTTGTTTCGAATTAACTGATGTTTATTATATTTTAATGTAAAACTAAATATATTTTTATTTTTGTGACTGTTTCTATTTTTCAAATGGTTTATTATTGGTCGACTTTTAGTAAATGATGTTTCAATATAGAAATAACAAAAAAATACTCCATCCGTTTTCTAAAGATTGTCTTTTAAAAATTTTCACACAGATTAAATTTTTTTTATGTTTTCTATAAAAATAACATTAAATATTTTAAATCAACCAATAAAAACAAGTATTGCAATTATTCAATTGATCAAAAAATCAAACTTATTAAATTTCTGCTTTGAAAATCTAAAACGACATTCTTTTTGCAAAAAAAATAATAGCTAAAGCAACAATATTTTAAAATGGAAGGAGTAATTGAGTTTCTTAATTTATATGCATAAAAACTTAAAAAATAATTAATGTGAAACGTAGGGAGAAGGAGTATCGATATTTTAAATGATGTTTTATGAATTTTTATTTTTTATTTTAAGAGATGTTATCAAATTTTTAAGCAAATTTTAAAGTTAACTATATATCTTTTGCAGTATAATTTTTTGGTGGAAAACACGAAAAAATTCTCCCAAATTTATTTAAAAACTAAAAGAGCCTACATATGTAAACATGTCTAGATAGCCAACATCATTAGCATCTTCTAACGCAATAGAATTAACAACACTCGGAATAGAATAAAAAACATGGAAACATAAAGGTAAAGAAAAATTATGATTAGCTAAACCATTTGTTAGACGATTATTTTCTCGATAAATATGTGTATCCCGAACTAACGAGTCTTTCGACAAAAAGTCATAATACAAACGTAATAGGAAGGATAGTGGATGAGAATCTTCAGCACATGACCGAAGAAAACCAAACAACTATCTCATAATCAACTTCCAACTCCAATCTCCACACACCTTTTTTCCAAGCCATATACAAACCGTAGTACACTCCCCATAATTTAACTAAAGGAGCTGAAGAAATACCCAGATTCATCGTGAAACATGTATGCCACATTTCTTCTGTGTTTCTCACAACATCACCAACAGTAACTTTACTTTGATTGCTCTGAGATGTTCCATCAGTGTTCAATTTAATGCATCCCAACTCTGGCATTTCCAAGAAATTACCCGCAATACACTTTCTCTAACAGTAACATAATTACGAACATTATTATTATTATTATTATTATTGTTATTATTATTATTATTAGTGAAAATGATAAAATATAAAATTAGTGTTTTATTAGTTGATTTAAAATAGAGAGAAATTATAAGGGTGAGATGTGGTTGGTTGATTTTTCGATTTTTGTCGGCCGTTGGTTCATTTAAGTAGTAACCATGAGAGAAGTTATTATGTTCATTTATTTGGTTTTCTTTAATTATAGTGTACAATTGTATCATCATCACTTGTACTTAATCATTAAATTATCAAATCTAATAATTAAAATTTAGGTTCTACAAATATCACACACTCCTAACTATTCAAAAATACCATAAAAATATTTTTCTTCCAAAATTACCACAAACAAAATTAAATTTTAAGAATTTATAATTTAAAAATTTTGAATTTGATTCTATAATTAGAGCATAGAATTTAGTTTTTGAGAGAATAATTTTAGTTTTGAGGTTTAGGGTTAAAATATAAAATTTTATAACAATTCTAAATTCATGGTATTTTTGGAACAAAAACACTTTTGTAATATTTTTAGAACAAACTAAAAGTGTATGATATCTTTTAACACCTATTTTGAGGTATTTTTTAGATTGTTCCATTAAAAACAATGAAAACTAATAATAAATCAGAATCAGTACCAATAATATCTTGCTAAATTAACCACATAGTTAAAAGCTTTTGAAGATCTTAATAGGATAACTTTGGACCATGAGTCATGTGGCTGACCTTAAAAAGACATGTGATTATAGAATGTACACTGACATTAATACCATGTGGGTTCTTTCCTGACTTGTAAATTATTCATATTTAAACAAATTTTGTGTTTCATTCATAAATATAAGATACTTTAAAATAATTGAAATAAAGATATAAAAATTGTGGAGATTAAACATAAGAGAAAAGGAAAAAGGGAACAAGGATCTTACATAAATTTACTTTTGTAAAAGGCACATAAGTAACAAGCTGGAGCCCTACACTTTTGCCAAGCTGTTGGGGAAATTTTGGGAAACAATATCAGATATTCAGATCCCAAATCAAATCTTTCAATCTTTCATTATTTAGTCAACATCAAATCATTAATTTGATAACTTTACTTTTTTTTGAATATTTTGATTAAAAACTTGGTGAAGTATTTAGTAGTTGGCTGACTCCAAGTAGGCAAACAGATCTGATATGATTTTACAGTTCCTAGTCCCACATTTTTAACATATGAAGAACCACTTACTTTTTTCAAATCATGTTTCTGCTTTTTTTTCCCTTAAGTTCTTTTTCTTTATTTTACCTTTTTTAGTTTATGCTTTTTCTTTGCTCTGAAATTATATAGTTGGCTTGTCAACCATATAGGCTCCCATTACAAAATAATTTTCTTCTTTATAAAAAAGTAGTGTTCTTAAATATTGGTACTAATACCGAGCACGTTTAGTGTAGTGGTGGATTACTCTTTCTCGTGTCTCAAGCATACGGATTCGATTCGTGGAGGACGCAATCCTAATCTAACTTCTAACCTACTAACATAACGACAAAAAAAATATTAGTACTAATTATCAAAATGATAAAAGCTGCTAATAAGGATGACTAAAGACCATACCTCATCAATTTTCATACATAATAAACGCTAGGAAGCTTGTTCTATGTTACTTTTTTTTATTTTGGTAAAACTGTTTTAAGGTTCTTTGCTTACCCTAGTATAGTGTTTTATATTGGATGAGGAGAAGAAGGAATGAAGCTTATGTCCTTCATCACATACCCATATATGTATAAAGCTTGCTTTTTCATATAATCTTGATATTCATAGTGATCATACCTATAAAATTATAGAGTATCTATTAAAAGGTTTTAAGCTTATGTTTTTTTTATTAAGAAAAACCAACCTAATTGATCTCAGAAACCATGAGAAGCCTCTTCTGTTTTGATTGTGTCACCATACATACTTCAAGGTGGTGGTACTCCATCTCCAACATACAGGTTCTCATAAACATACACTCACTCCATTTCAGCTAAGATGTTTTAGATAATTATTTATGCTTCAAAATATAATATGTTTTTATCAAAATATGTAAAAGTTTAAACTATTAAATACTAAATAACCAATAATAAATTTGAATTTATTGATTGGTTGAATTGCTTTGTAAGTATAATAAATGAAATATTAAAAAATAAAATAAATATTTTTAATCTACGCTTTTAGCCAAAAAATCTTATATAAAAAAAACAGGGGCCGGGGAGCATTAGAGACGAAAATGGTTTTAATGAGATTGTTCATGTAGTAAATGTATTAAAATTATCCACATGAATTATGAATATAAGCTAACCTTATGAACAACAAATTAATAATTACTATCTTGAATTTTTTACCTAATAAATATTGTATTTATAATTAAATATATATTTTATATAACTTTATATATTATATGTAGACTTATAAAATAAAATTATTCACACGCATAGCGGAGATGTCAAGAATAATTTAAAAATATAAGATGAACAAAAAATAAATGGTCTAGTGATTGTCATTTCTGCTACCTTGTTACCCAATCAGAGATTAAATCTGACAATTCGTACCGTGAGTGCAATTCTCCCTATGATAAA
Organism: Iberis pinnata; assembly: GCA_900406425.1. Lineage (NCBI taxonomy): Eukaryota > Viridiplantae > Streptophyta > Magnoliopsida > Brassicales > Brassicaceae > Iberis > Iberis pinnata. Next base: position 14,673 of record OVBE01001806.1, on the reverse strand, counting down.
GATTAGATTATTGGACTGATTCTTTGTGATCCAAAGATTAAAAATGACAATAAAATAAGATAAGCTTGTTAGTTATATAACTCATTTTTGTTATGTATGACAAGTCGTCTTATCATCCATAAAACTTATCTCAATTTATTATGATAAGTTTATAAAAAAAAACTATGAAGAATTGAGGAACATAACTCTTCACCTCTTTTTAGATACGGTTGAATAAATTATTTAGTCAATTTTCTAATAGGTCTAAAAGACAGTATTACTGGTCAAAGGAAATAATTTAATAATTATAAACTTAAGAGATATTGATATCTAGCACATATGAATTGAACAAATTCTCTTTAAATATGATAGCTACACAACTGCAGTCACCTTATTATTTACTTAGGTTAAGTTGCTATATTGGTGGTGATTGGTAAGTATTTTAAAATATGCGTAGAGCTATATTGATTTCTAAAGCATTAAGTTTTCACCAATCAAGCTTTGTGAAGATTTTTGATTTCTAAAGCAATATATTTCGTTTTGTTTGTTTTTTGCTCTGCGGAGCAAAAAAACCAGAACACTAGTATTTACGTTTTGAATATTTTTTGCTTTTTTTTTCTTCGTTTGCATTTTTTATTTTCATATTTAACAAGCAAAACTATATCATATGTATAAAAATAAACGTAATATTATTTATATAAAATTTTAATTAAAATTAAAACAGTCGATAAATGTCATGTTGTTCATTCTGTAGATGAGTTATATAAAATAATGCACATACCACATCATTATTTATTTGTATGGAAATAATATATTTTGGTACTAATATATATTATAGCTATATATGTATATATAAGTACGTCGTTTCAAATTTTTATTTGAATATTTATTTATATTGGTAACAACAAAAAATTTACAATCACAAAATAGAAAGCAGTCAGATTTTTTTAACAAATAACATAAAACTAAAGCCTCTTCTAACACAACACAAATCATTTTATTTTTATATTTACACGTTTTAATAATCTTATTTGTGATGGTGTATATATTTATTTGTTTTATTATGTTCACTATAATTTTTAATAATCCTACAACACTGATGTTTGCCAAACATAATTTTATTTTAAAAACCTATTACCAAGATTTCTACAGCCAAAATCTTACAAAAAAAAGTTACAACAATAATTCCTACATCCAACTTTCTAAGCAAAACAATATGAATCGACAACACTTACCAATCACCATCATTATTTAGAGAAAAAAAAGAATATTCTAATATTGTAAATACATTGAGAAAGAACATATGACAAAATTTGGGTTGTTGAGAGACAGAGTTTGCAACCTTTGCTTGTCCCCTTTTCTCAAATTTAAAGAAGATAAATCCTGCTTCTTTGATTAATAATTTAATACTCAAAATCATGATTAAACCAAAAAGAGGAATCTTATCTCTCTAATTAGTTTTGCTAAATCCTTTATTTACGTCTAACTTGAGTTCTCTTCTCTTTTAAAAAAAAAAAAAAAAACTTTAGTTCTCTTCTCTCTGTGAAATATGCTCTGTATCTTATTCTCTACTTGCACAATAATGTTCTGGTCTCGGAGGTTATATATTTATTTTTTTGTCACAAAGAAGATACTTTTAAGTTTTAACCAAAAAAATTAATAACACAATTATTTAAAGAACTGAAATTTTTGCGGGAAAGTAAGTACTATAGGTTAAAGATGTCATTTTCAGCATAGGGTACGTATTTTTTGCATAGTAATAAATTGTTTTCTGAAATTTTGTAATGATTTGGTACTCTATTGTGTACTACCGATTATCCTAGTAAAGAATTTTAGACCGGAGAAGAAATATTATAATCTCAAGCAGAAGAAAAAACCAAGTTCGAAACTTAATAAAATCGTCAAGTAACATTATTATAATGGAAACTGTGGTCCATTTGAGTCGTTTGTGTAACTTCAAGGGAAAAATCCTCGCTGGACGATTCAGCCACGGTCGTACAGTTGGAGCTGTTGGGTCCTAATTTTCTATCTACCATTCGATTCCATAAGCTTTTAACTTTCAATGGTCCTTCTTCGCATTCATTATGTCTTAACGGTCTTCAAATGGATGGACCATTTCAGTTTTTGGCCGTTAATTCCTTTTATTAGGATAAATTAATTTATAATTATATGGAAATGTTGATCCGACGAACGATCAAATGGACTGGTCCTATCATCACACGGTTATAGATCTTTGAAGCTTTGTCTGATCATTAACTAAAGATAAAAGAGTATTAACAGGTTTGAATATTTGTCACCAGAATAATAAACCAGAATTAATCACCCAAAAGAGAGATGCATTGACAATAAAATTCCGAAATCATCTAATAAAAACCCAAAATTCAAAAAAAAAAAACTCTTTCAAGTATTTATTACATTAAAAACAAGAAAAACAAATTGCAAATCAATTATTTTGTATGTAAAAGTCTCGTACTTACCTTGTCCAATGATGTAAACCCTCCAAGATAATGAATCTGAATTGTTCACCGGACTTGAGAAGGAGAGCATAGCAAGCCTGATGCATCCGAGCCAATGACTGCAAGATCACAGACTGCACAGATTTTTCCTTCCTGGTCCGGTACAAACTTAGCGGTACAGTAAGGGCATGAAACGTGTTTCTGTCCTCTATAGATCGGAACATAAGTTGCCCCACATACCACAGATGGGTTTCTGAAGTCGTAGTTAAGCTCAGTTTCATCGGTCATGTTGCGTTCAGCGGCTTTCACAATCTGTCTTGCCTTTTGGGCATGGTTCTCCACAGTTGGGTTTGTCTCCAAAAGTCTTCTAGCGAAGTTGTAAGCAGTAGCGAAGTTCTTTGCCTTGTAACAGATAATCATTGCACTAAACAGTGCAAGCCGTAGATGAGGTGTTTGGAGATTACAGTTAGTGAAGTACGCAGCAAGCTCTTGCTGCCTAATCGGTTCATCTTTCAAATCTCTCCTTGTGAGCTCCATTTTAAGGCCCAGAACATATTCTTTAACAATAGTGATTAATTCCTTAACTTCATCGACTTCGCTTCTTGACTCGACTACAATCAACGGGATGGTATGAAGGATAGAGAGGAAGATACGAAGAGCTTCAGCGAGTTTCCCAGTGGTTGTGGCTTTGTAGCCGGATTTGAGTTTCTCTTCTAGCTGAGAGAAATCATAAATCAGAGCAGGTGAGCCACGGACATTGGGACTAGAAGACTCGTTCCATCCACGGTCAATGGCAAGAGGAACCACAGGAGATGAAGCAAACGCACGCAGGTAACTATGGCTACCACTGAACAGATCAAGAAACCTCGATTTCAAAGGTGCAAAGTTCTTTATGCCTAGCTGTCTGTGGAGTAGACGCATAGCAGTGTCAAAGCTTCCAGCTGCAGCCTGCTCAGCAGCAAGAGAAGAATTCTGGCTCCAGATCTGACTTATAGGCATCCCCGGAGGAGGTGTCACAAAGACTGATGAACGTGCTTTAGCAGATCCCTTAGGCGTGCCAAGGTCTGATGGGAGGTCCAAGTCAAGTTCACCCCATCCACTTTCCCCGTCATTTTCTTCTTCAGCTGAATCTGCATCCTTTAATATATTTTCGATGTCTGCGTTCTCTATTCCATCAACATCAAGTGCATCATCCCAATCGCCTTCAACATCTTCTTCTTCATCAATAGCTCCTCCTCGGTTTGTACTCTCAAGCCCTCCTTCAAATATTCCTTTCATCACTCTCAGAAGAGGCCAATCACCACCACAAATGACGGGAGGAGGTGGCATTAGCAGTGATGGAGTTTTCCCTTCGGGCAATGAGGGAATGTTGTCTCCTAGCTCAGTTGCCAACCGCTCAGCAATGTCAGTTAAACCATGAACTGAAGCAGAGATATAAGCCAGAGGCAAATGACCAGCATTCTCCAGTATCTTAACACGCTCTTTAACATCTCCTAGGTAGAGAGCATTGTGGAACTGACCCATTACGTTATTCTTCACTTCGGCAATCTTCATCAATTTTGAAAGCTTGTCCAAATTACCAGTAACGAGATATAGAAAAGATAACCTCTCAAAGTTCTTTGTCTGCTGATATGCGAATTCAACGATTCCAGAATTACCTTGGCGAAGAGCTTCCACCCCAAGTCTATACCAGTGGTCTTTCTCGTTAATAGCTGTAGCAGATGCAACAGCTACACTGATGTTGCCACTTTCAAGAGCCAGGTTGAAACGGATCCTCTCGTCTTCAACAAAGTGGAGGGCAACTTCAGGAAATCCTTTCTGCTGCAAGTAAGCAATCATAGCCTGCCCACAAAGCTGGGAATTCTTTATCATACTCATGACATGATCATATCTCTTTCTCAGCAATGATAGCTTGAAAATGTATTCAGTTGCGTTAATGGTGATAGCCCTTGCTTTCCCATCCCGGTCCAAGCAAAAGATTGTATTTCCAGAAACCTTGGTGATATAGATAGGGACATCCAGAGTTCGAATGATTCCACTATCTCCATTAGGAAGGCAGTACTTGATGTGGTTCAAGGTTGTGTAAATGAAAACACCATTGTCATCCCAAGCTCCACTTTTCACTCGTATGGTCTCATGAAGTGTGCACTGAAGAACGAGTTTTTTACTCGCAATAATGATAGTATGTTTGCTGAGCAAAGCGACACTCTCCATATCATTAGACCAAACAACGTACCTTACCAAAGGCGTCTGCAATTCTCCAAGAACAAGCCTTTGCTGAAGGTCAAATATAACCACTTTATCCTCAGATCTACAAAGCAAATTTCCAGTCCCAGCATAAAAAATAGCATCTGTGTGAATAGGCAGAGAAGTCCTTTTAACCACCTCATTCTGTAGATTCTTGACTAGTACCTGGCTTGTGCTTTTCTCAAGAACAGCAAACCGATTTCGAGCAATGAATACTGCAGAACCACCTGTCCCTCTCTTTGCTTCCTGCACAACATCACTCCTGCCAACGCTGTCTTTCGGTATGATGTACAGCTCATAAGAACCACCATCAAGATCTGAGCAGATCAGGACTGCATTTTCCGTTGGACTGTAAGATAGAGTCCTAGGACTTTGGTTTAAGCTAGGAGTACCAGGGCGCCTAATAGGGATAACTTGGGTATCTCTTTGAGTTGAATATTCGTAGTACCGCAAAAATCTATCCTTGGCATAGAATAAAGAATCACCACTCAAAGCAAATGCAGGGCGTTCTCTCTCAAGTTTGAAGACTATCATACCATTGTCATGTCCTGCTGCTAGCAAATTAATCTCAGGGTGAACTGCAAGTATCCAGAATCGATCATGTTCACGGCGAAATGTTTGGATTCCAGTTCGCTTGGTTGCATCCCAGACACGAATGCTTTTGTCCTCAGAGTTGGATACAATTATGTCTTGTTTTGCGTGGAACATAACAGATGACACGTTATTCATATGGCCTCGTAATGTATCTACCTCCCAAGCTTTAGTTTCTGCATTAAAATTGAAAAGGACGCATTACTACCTCACCGATTCATAAATTTAACTTTACATGAAAAAAGAAGACAGAGTTCTAAGAAGAAATACCATTCATACGCCACAGCTTTACTTGGCGGTCATCTGCACCAGAGACAATGAGAGGAAGGCTGGGATGAAATGAAGCCCAGTTTACTCCTCTATCATGACCTTCGAGGACATATTTAACTATAGCATCAACCCCACCAAAAAGATCAGAATTCATCTGAGTAAACCGCATGATGTCATCAGCAGGAGATGCTGACTTCTTCCTTAGAGCACCAATATCCCAAACACGGACAGTTTGATCCAACGATGCTGATACAACAAGGTCTTCTTTTGGATGAAACGAAGCACACATAACATAATGATTGTGACCAGTCAACACAGAAATACAAGTTCGCGACTGCCAGTTCCATATGCGAATAGTCTGATCATCACTAGCACTCACAATCCATGGATTTTCGTGATGAAATTGGACTGTGCGAATATAATCAAGATGCCCAAGAAGAGTGAAAAGACACTTGTGAGTTTTGTGGTTCCAAACTTTAATCTTGTAATCATCCCCTGCAACACCCAATGATGTCAACGTCATCAGCTATATATAAGTAAAGTTCTGGAAGAGGTCTATGATAAATGAAATAAGGAAGAATCCAGTCTACTTTTAAAGTTTTTGAGTAGTTGCTTATGTCAGAACCACACTACTACTCTACTATGCACAGGTGACATGTTTGGGCCTAATTATCCAAAAAGCTTATGCTATGTATAGGTATCGTAAACATGAATTTAACTTGAATGATTTCTACCATACCGACTTTATATGGTTTGAGAACTATGAGAAGAGAACTGAGAAGAAACCAAGTCTGTTACAACTTACAAAAAAGTGCTACAACCAATAACACCAACAAACCAGTTCAAGAACTCAAACAGACGTTTTTTCAAGACTGAACAACCAAGTCATAACATTCAGCCAGACTAATCTAGATTATAATGATTTCTTTGGTGTCCTGTATTGTTTCAAAAGTCTTGAGGAACTAAGCCTTAAAATAGTTGTTGGATTGTTTATTTTAATATCTCAGATGATTGAAACACATTCACAAGTAAAAAGAAGGAAAAACAAGAACAGTATGGACTCCATCACATGGTTTTTATATATCACTCACAACAGAGAATGTAAAGCTATTTCAACAAAAACTGATGTAATATATCGACAAGAGAAGAATTTAGAAGCATAATTGTTTTTAAACTCAGTCAAATACTATATTTATGACAAATCATAATAACCGACTAGATAATGACTGAAGAAGGAAGAGATATATGAAAGCATGATGCAAAGAGATATTCATAATAAGACTGAAGAAGATGAAACCAATTGATGAAGAAAATAGTATCAGAATGATGAACAAGATTGATAGTGCAGTGGACAAGACCCGAGGCTAAGATCCTTAAACTACATGAGCGTAGTCATCCAGTAAATCGAGGCTGGGTAAAATCAAACGAAACCATTCTTTGCAATGACACTAAGGTAGATCTAGAAGCTAAGAATCAATAATTATCCAAACTGACCAGATTTGTAATTCAAACTCAACATTTAGAACAAAGTTCTTACCTCCTGACACAAACAGAGGCTGTGAACTGTGGAAATGAACACCACGAACAGGTCCTTCATGCTCATCAAATCTATCGATCAAAGTACCCATACGATAATCCCAGAGCTGGATCACACCACTGTGCAAACTCGCAAGAATCCATGGTCGTTTAGGGTGAAAGCTCAGTCCCTTAACTCTGTTACTCTTTGTCTCAAACTTGGTAAGCATATTCTCAGATTACGAAAAACGAACAACTCTGCATAAAACCAGATCACAATAGAATGTAATGTGAAATCGCAAACAGATCTAATGGAAACAAGCAGTAGGATCCGAGAAATCGAGATTCGTATAAAAGAAGAGAATGAGGAATGAGGATTCACCTTAGATCAGAGAAGATCAGATCGGATCAAGGTGGAGCTTCGCGGAGGCGATTAGTAGCATGAATTTGAGAAATCGATCTTCGATTCAGTTTCACCGTATATATCTAAATACCTATGCTAAGTTATCTCGCGTCTCGCTAGTTTTTTTTTTTTCTTCACGCGTCTCGCTAATTAATACTATACTAAGTAAATATTAATTTTCTCTTATTTGTTAATTTATTTTATGGAAAATTCCGTAAAATATGTACTCCTATTATTTATGATTACATCGTAATACAAAAGATAATACAGGTATTCGAAAAAAATATAAGTAAATATATATATATATAACATATTATAAAAATGACAAAATTAAACAAATGAATTAGACTAGTTAAGTCTTACTCGTTAAGAGATTGCTAAACAGTTATCTAAAATCAAGAAGTAAATCCAAAATCTCTGAGATAGTAGAAACTTACAGCTGAAGGTTAATGTAATTTGACTTGTTTCATTCTTATTCAGTAAGATAATAACAAATCGAAAGCACGAATCCATAAAATCTTATGATACAAAAACAAGAAAATTTATGAGTAAATTTACTAAATAGGTAGTTTATGAAACATAATTGAATTTTAGGTACTTTGTTAGAGTTGATTTGTAAATAAGATATCTTTGTGTTTCACTAATAATTATGTTATGAAAATGCCATTTATAATTATATTTTATTTTTCTTAAACATGTATTTAAAAATTAATTTAGCAATTATTTTAAATTTAAACTATTACCTTAAGTGAATTATAAATAATATTTAGACATTAAAACTAATGTATAAAGATTTGGAAAGTGACTAGAAAACATAATTTATAGAATTAAAGTATCTAATTCACATTTCTCTACAAAAGAAATTTTGACATCTCGCCAAACAGAGACTACTTCTCAATGGAAGGTATGTATAAAGAAAATTTCTCTACAAAGAAAATGTTGATGTCAACGAAACAGTTGCGGTGAATGAAGGCGTATACGTGAATGAAATTGTTTCGATGAACGAAACAGTTGTTCATGTGAATGAAGATCAAATACGTGAACATAATTTGTGCATCGAGAAATCGTCTGTGATGGATACCCATGAAGCTACTTTTGGTTCTCGTCTTGGATTGTTGCAAGATAATAGTGCATCTGCACAAGTTGTTGTGAATAGAGTTGTTTCTGTGAATGAAACAGTTGCGGGGAATGAAGGCGCTAACGTGAATGATATCGTTCATGTGAACAAAACAGTTGTTCATGTGACTGAAGATCAAACACGTTAACGTAATTTGTGCATGGACAAAGTGTATGTGAACGCCAACCCTAACAACAACCATCCCAAATACGAGTATTAGTTTGGAGATATCGACTTGATCAAATGCTAAATAAAGTCAAAAGACTCCCACGAAAATCGTTATAAATTGAATTGGACGAAGAATCGAAGGAAGAAACTAGAAATTTGAGATAAAAATCGAAGAACAAAAAATTAGGAACTCGCCGAAAGTTTACCTCAACGGACACGGAGCTTTATCTCGTCGCCGGGGCTTCTTCTCGCCGTCAGAGCTTCACTTTTTCTGTCTTGATTTATCAAGGATCGGATCTTTGGTAGAGAGAAAATAAAAGTGATAACCTTAATGCATAATGGTGGGCATTTATGTTTGTTATTCTGCATTATTTCGAGTGTTTTTCTTGCATATTTGGTAGAATTTTAGGATTCTAGATGTCCGGGTCGTGTTCGAGAAAAATGATGCATTTCATAATATTTCAGAAGTTTTCAGAATTTGCAGAACAAAGTGCACGATCGGGCAAGTGAAGAGATCGATCGGGCAACATAGTTTCTCGATCGGGAAAAACCTCCTGGAAAAATCTGGAGACGAAGATCGATCGAGCTACAAGAGAAGGATCGAGCAGCTTAACACAATGCTCGATCGGGCAACCATATGCCCGATCGAGCACATCCCCCGAGAAGAATTAGAAGTTTTCCAAAAATTGCAATCAAGTCTTCAACTTATCCAATTTTCCTATTTCTGTTAACTTACTTTTTTAGCCTATAAATACATTATGTTTTAGGCTTTTAGAACTAAACTTTATTTTATTTCTGAGAGAATTACCGAGGGAGAGGAGATTCAACCTTGTATTTGGAGAAGATTTTTGAACTCTTTCTCATACTCTATTGCTTTATTATGTGTTCTATAAAGATGTTGATTTGTGATTGCTTGTCAATGTCTGAGTAGTCCACTAGTTAGGTTTTAGGGTTTCCCATGGAAATCAGGGTTTGATTGTTTGATTTATCATAAGGGGATAACAGTTGTTAGGTTCTTAGTCTAGATTTGTTATTAATGCATGAATTAGAGTAGCTAACTAGTTCATTGAATTTAGACTGATAAACGCAAAGAGATTTGGTTTAGAAGTTGGATCTAGTCTAGATGAATAAGTGTTCTTGCTTGCGAGAGTATTGTCTTGAATACTTGTGAACAATTGAATCTGAACTGTATTGCATGAACAATTATTTAAAAGACGGCGAAAGTTTGTCTCTGATAATTTGAGCATAGGGTTTAGTACTCCGAGAGGAGATTATTTCATCTTTGTCTTTCATGTTGAGAACTATTTTCAAAGAAAATTCATGAATGATAATGTGACTTTTAATCCTGATTACATATGGTTTCTCTGATACCTGACGCTTTTATTTCATTGTTTTAAACCATTTTTAATTTACTGTTTTGATCACAATCAACATTTTTATTTCTGCTTTAACTTGATTTGAATTGAAACTGAATCGTGTACTGTCTGGTCTCTATGGATTCAATACCTAGCTTTGCTATATTGAACTGTTCTCTCCAGTAATAGTTTTAGGATTTAAATTTTAGATCTATCAGAATTTTGGCGCCGTTGCCGGGGACCAATAGTGCCTTTTTAGTTTCTTATTAGAATATAGTTTAAAGTTTTTATTGTTTTTCAGTACTCATCTCGTTCTTTTCTGCTTGTTTTTGTTTTATAGGTGTATGATCAGAACATCTGACAAATCTTCTGAATGGCTAAACCTCAGTAACTCGGAACTTGCACAGATAGAATGCTCAAACCGGAAGTCTAAGAAAGACGCAAACTCATCCAATCCAATGGCTGGTAACGTTGATCCAATCATTCCGTTCGGACTCAAAGGTCAACTCGATCCACCTCCTCTTGGACTCAATCAATTTATTAACCAAGCGCAAGGTGGTGGTAACGGCAATCCAGTGCCACCAGGCCAACAAGGAGCTAATAACAACCAAGCTCCATCGGGGAATCCCAATCCTCAGAACATAGATGCAAGAAAATTTATCTTGTATGGAGATCCGAGAGAGTTAATCAGCTCAATTCTCAGAACCATCCTCTGGTTGGTTCATACAACAATCCTCAAGCATTCTATGCTAACAGGAATCCCATCCATCCCGCTCAACCTCAGCAAAGGGAATACCAATTCCCTATTCAACTTGTTCAGATGATCCGTAACAGCCAATTCAGTGGTTTATCAAACGCGCATCCAATGGATCATATTGACACTTTTGAGGACATCTGCAACACTATTAAACTCAATGGAGTAACCAGCGATTTCATGCACTACAGTTTGTTCTATCACTCTTTAGCTGAAAGAGCACTTCGCTGGTTGAAGTCTCTACATGCTGGATCCATTGTAACCTGGGATGATTGCAAAGCCAAGTTCATAAATAAGTTATTTACTACCACCAAGACTAACACCTTGAGGAACAAGATCTCTCCTTTTGCACAAAACTCAGTGGAATCATTCTATGAATCTTGGGAGCGATTCAAAGAGCTGCTTCGTGATTGTCTACACCACAATTTCTCTGATGTAAGTCTCCTCGATATCTTCTATAGAGGAATTGAACAAAAGTATCAGTTGTCCTTAGAAACAGCAAGCGATTGAGAATTTATTCAGAAACCTGTTCCAAATGCTTATCGTCTGATAGAGAATCTAGCAGCTAGTAATAACAATCATTGCCCTAAGTTTGATTTTCGAACAAAGGTTCATGTGTTGGCTGCTAACTCAGAACTCTCAGAGCTAAAAGGATAATTCTCAGAGATGAAAGGATTAATCACTCAACTTCTAAAGAATAAAAATCAGAAACATGTTAATGTTGTAGACATTATGAAGTTGATTGCTTTGCAATTCAAGAGCAAAATACTGTGTGAGTTGAAAAGAAAGTGAGTTACATCAACAATCAAGGTCAGAGGGTGTACAACCAAGGATATAATCATGGCTTTAACAAGACTCATCCCAATCTATCTTGGAGAAATACTAATGTTGAAAACCCTCAAGATCAACATTATCCACCACAACGAAAAACCTTTGTGCAGAACTCCAACTCATGCGGTTTTCAGCAAACCTCTCAGCATCCATTTCAACAAGCTGAACCTCAACAAAGTAGTTCAGTAGAGATGATGTTTAAGCAACTTATGTAAGGACAACAACAGTTCCAAACAGTAATCCAAGCAGAAGTGAAAGAGCTGAATCAAAATTTTGAAGCACTATCAACACATGTGAAGCATTTGTACGTACAAGTTGCTCAGACCTCTGAAGCGGTGAAAAGACAAGGTGGTGTCTTTGGGAAAGTTGAGGATAACCTATAAGCTTATTGTAAGTCCTTAGTTGGTGATTTAGAAGAATAAGCTGGTAATTTGGTAGAAGGTGCAGATTTAAAAGTCAGAAAAAGATGCAGAGAAAGGTACCCAATCGAACACATCTTGCCCGATCCGATAAAGAGGTTTCAGAGGAGATGATCGATCGAGCGATCCATGCCCGATCGAGCAAACATTTGCAAAAATTCTAGGGACTTTAGATCGATCGAGCACAACACTTGCCCGATCGATCATCGAATACGGACAGAAATAAGAGACATTTGCCCGATCGAGCAAAAACCCCTGGAACCAAAAACTTCTCCAATAGCTTACAAACCCAGAGTTCTTTACCTGGTGCAATCTACAAAGCCCAGATCAGAGTTTGAAGATGGTGAGATGATTGAGAAGCAACCAAACCCACTTAGGAAGCTTCATAAGATACAAGACCCAGGGGATTCTTACTTCTTTGTTCGATCAATGGGATAGAATTCACAGATTCTCTTTGTGATACTAGAGCTAATGTGAGCATCATGTCGATGACTGTTGCAGAACGATTGGGACTATCAGATATCAAACCATCACACATGACTTTCACGCTTGCTAATGATTATACTGTCTCTTTTAGTGGCTTCATCTCGAATCTCTTAGTACAAGTTGGAAATTGCCTTGTCCCTGTTGATTTCCACATCTTGGAAACAAATGAGCATCCACATGAACCTTTGATTATCGGGAGACCCTTTCTTGCAATTGTAGGAGGTGTTGTTGATCTACCTAATCGGCGTATTTCTCTGAAAAACATCAAGAAGCGGGCTTTCTATCCAACGATTCCTTTAAAAGGGATATTCAGGCTAACTAGGGTAAAAGAGGAGATGAAGCATGGAGTTCATATTGAACCAGATCCTAAGTGTGTAGTTGCTAAATCCTTACACAAAGACCCTCAAATCTCAATAAGGAATGGCAATCCCAAGGTTAAGGTGAAGGTGAAGGTGGAACCGAAGCAGATAAAGAAGGAGTCTCAAGTAGCTTTGATCCCTCGAGCAATAGTTGGGGATAAAATTGAGTATAAGGTGAAAAGCAAGGGATTCTCAAAACCTTTCTCGAAGTTTAGAGTTTTACTCACCCCAAAGTTCAAAGAGAAAGGAATAGATGTAGAAAAAGGTGTGATGGGTAAGCTTCTGAAGCTGAATATTTTTGGATTTGGAGCTTGTTATGGTGCATCGCTGGATGTTGATTCCATTCCCACTTAGAGGTAAGTACCGTCAAGCTAAGCGACATTAAACAAAGCGCTGAGTGGGAGGCAATCCACTATTTAGAGTCTAGTTTAGTTGTTTTTCAATTTTGAGTCAGTTTTTAGTCCTAAATTACTTATTTTTAGTTTTGAGTTTACAGTGTTTCAGGTTATTACTAGTGAATATTCTTCAAAGACGTTTAGGGTTATCTCTTATCTAATTTCATTACTCATCTTTGTCACTTGAATTGTTGGCTATTTGGATGGTTTCGCTCTTGATTCTTGCTTATTTTGATTAGTATTGCTTAGATCATTGATCACCATTCACCACCTTTCTTGATGTTTTGATTTGAGTTGATTTTAGATTCATGATTGATTGGTTTTTCTCATTGCTCGATCATAATGTCTTTAATGATTTCTCTTGCAACTGAATCTTGTTAATTTTTTAGCTATCATTGCTCAATCGTTGTTCAACCATTGCTCACACTTCTCTTAAATGTTTGTTCTTTTTGCAGGCATATCAAAAGAGGCAAAGGAGTTCATAATAGATTTAGGAGCAATTCACCTTTAGTATATCTCTTCCCCTTGAACTCACATATAATATTATCTACTTTCATCCATTACAAACTTTCCTATTGATTCTGGTTACTTTGATACCTTTTCTTAGATTTATTTTCACACCGGGACGGTGTGAAGTAAGTCTGGGGGGAGGGTGTAATGATACTAACTATGTTTTGATGTTTTGTCTTTTTGGTGAAAATTTTCAAAATTTTGTATTTAATCTAGTTGAGTCTATCGAGTCGAAGGAACCATGATCAAAATCCATGATGATAAATAGCCAAGTGTGGGTATGATTTTCACTTTCTCTAGATTATTGACTTAGATTAAATGCTGAGATTAGGATTGAAACCCCATTACTGATTGATTTGTTTATGAAAGTTCTGGTTTTTTGAGTTATTGATGCTAGCTCTGCCATGATAGGACTTAATTAATATCTTAATTATTTTTGTTTATGGTGTTGATATACTCTGAGAATTAGGTACCTTGCTCTTCAGTGTTCTGTAAAAAAAACTGGTTCAGAAAAAGTGTTGAAAGCGTGACCTAGAAGTCCGTAGTCATTGTCGGGCTGCTAAACAAAAAGCAGTAAGAAAGAAAATAAAAACGCAGAAAAGTGCGAAAATAAAAAGAAAAGAAAAGAAAAACGCAGAAAAGTGCGAAAAGAAAGAAATAATAAGTGAGAAAGAGGGAAAAATGATCAAGATCATAAGTCGGTTGATGCTCTATTTGGTATGGGCATTGATTGATATACCATAGGTGAGAATGCATGTATTTGAAATTAATTTAATTTAAAGAGCTGGTTGATATGATTTGATACTTGATTGATTTGG